>BQNB010066220.1:5754-30489 GCA_026074375.1 Tanacetum coccineum
TTGTTGATCCCAATCCTTGATCGATTCCTTAGCTTGTCTAAGGTTAAATTACCTTGGATAAATCTAAAATAACTTGTTGTAGAAACTTTGTATGTATACTAAAGTGTATGCGGAATCTACACCTTAATATCTAGAAGTATTATGAATAAAACAGTAAATTGTGATGCAGTAGAATGAATAATGAATATAACCAAACGCTCTAATATTATTAGATCAATAATACGAGTACTAGGGTTTACAACCTTGAAGCTTTTCTAAATCGACTTGACAACTATGAAAACTTATATCTTAACTAATGCCCTATAAAGACTAAGGAGTCCTAGTCGGCTTACAACATATACTAAAGATAAACATAAACTTATAGAATATTCTGATACAATCTATTCTATAATTATCTTCTAATCTTCATCTCTAAGTAATCCTTATCTCTTTACTCGTCTTTATCTTTTGACAGTAGTAAGTTTTCTAACAGTTGTAATCCAACAGCATAAACTTCTTGTACCAGCAGCACTAATAAACATAAGCAGTAGTAACATTAGTACTAGCAGTACTAATATATACTCACAGTAGTAACTGTGTACTAGCAGTCTTAACTTTACTACTAGCAGCACTAACTACTTAGCATATATTTCAATCTTCAACTCTGAGCAGTCTTAACTTCAACAAGCAGCAGTAACTTAATACTAACAGTAGTAACTAGCAGTAGTAACTTTATACTACCAGTGATAACTACTTAGCATAATTTTCATTAGTATCACCAACAGTACTAAGTTATGCTTAACAGCACTAATGTATACCTCAGCAGCAGTAACTCTAAGACTCATCTTGAAGTCTTTAAGTCCCAACAGAAGAGGTCAAGCAACGTATTCAATTCCATAAGAGACAACGTGTAATTCCGTATAGTTTAGTAATCGTTCAGTTTTTTGTATCATTTGTTAACTCGGTTAGTTTACCTTGGCTAAATAATTGTTCTTGTATTTATTATGACTTTTGAAGGCTAATACCTTCGGGTATTAGCCGTTATTATAAAGATCTGAATGTTTGGTATTTGTTTATCTCGATTTCTTGATTTATTGTTGTATGCTTGTTTATGTTTATCAATTTATACTTGTTTACGCGCTTTTGTATGCGACCTATCATTCAATTGGATCTAGTGACATGGGCCAAGTAGATCTAGAGTCCGGGATAGCTCTCCATATAGTAATCTATACATCTAGAATCATAGTTATTGTCCTTCTAAGTCTGTGTCTTGGATACGCTTCGGGCTTAACTAGTTAATTGGATATTTCCAATGGTTTATTGATCGTGTTGACTAGCAGGTGACCTAGATAATTCAACAAGTAATGTTTTGATTCCATTGGATAGTTGGGCAAGTGGATTACTAGCGTATAAACTGCCACTAAACGATAAGTGGGTAAAGTCTCTATGAGCTCGGGTTTAACAAGATCACCATTGCCTTAATCCCTAAGATAGATTATAATCAGCAAATAAGGATGCTGTATAGGGATGCTTTAATTGTGACAAAATTATTATGTCTAGGTCTTTGGATGATGTAACACCTAAGTCTTACGAATGATATGCCACCTCGAGAGAAGAAATCATTGCACTAAATAAACAAACTAACGTTCTAATCGGATTAATAATGGTTAATGCAATTTTCTTATATAAGGTTCGACCGCTCTTTCATCTTTTGTTAATTATCTTGCGTGGGTTAAAGTGCCTTGAATTGATTATAGACACCAACCAAACCGTGCTAGTCTCTCAGGCTGAAAATCCCCTTTTCTCGTTAGAATTAGGATTTAGACTGACATAGGTTTAACATAGGTTTAGAATAGAATAGAATTAACATACATTAGATAACCAAGATATTAATTAAATTGATAGATTTAACCTCGCTTCAAGTGTTCGAAACCCTACTTACCACAAAACTACTACCGATCGGGTACACTGCCCGTTAAAGTGTTGTTTTTGGTTTAGTCGGCAAAATATAAATTTAAAACCTGAATCATCTTAAATATACCATACAACAACAGCACATCAGTCATGATAGAGAACAGGATAACCAGGATGATGATGATATTGCTAAAGAACGTGATTTGCTTGCTTCTTTAATTGATAAATTAAAATGTGAAATTGATGACAGCAAAAATCGTAATAAGCTTTTGGAATCATCAAACAAGACTTTAATTGATAAATTAAAAGGTGAAATTGAGGATTTCAAAACCAAAAATAAAATTTCAGAATCATCAAATAACTATTTCAAAGAAGCAAACAATGAACTGTCAAATACTAGTTAATTGATGTTCAAATACCTTAAGAAGTTCCAAGTTGAACTTGATAGGTGTCATGATGTGAATTATACGTCAAAGGTGGAAATTGATTGAGCAAAAGCTAAAGGAGATTTAATGTCATACAAAATGGAATCTCAGAAGTCACTTAACGAGCATACTAGAAAGATAAATGATTTAAATCAAATGATTTCAGAAATGAAAAAGGAGCTTTTTGCACATCAAGAAACCATCTCCATAATGTCACAAGAAAAAGAGGCTCAGAATAAGTTTTATAAAACTCGTGAAGACAAAGAAATTGAAAAGGTCATTGCTTTAGAAAACAAAGTCAAGGTTTTAGATGATATTATATATAAAACCGGTCAATCAGTTCAAACAATGAATATGCTTAATCGTAATTATAAAACGAGTTTTGTTAAACCCGAGTTCCTCAAGAAAGCTCAGAGAGCGAATCCTCGTCTGTATGATATAGGTTGCTATGATGATAATCTTGCTTTAATGTTAGCTCCTGAATCTGACGAAACAATTCGTCTTGCCCAAGAAAGTCGATCAAAATTAAGTGATTTAATCAAACCTTTTGATTATGAAAAATTGAATAATCTTTATGATTTGTTCGTTCCACAACGTGAAAAGTTGCCTGAACAAAGATATTTTTCAAAAAGGTCAAAAATGAGTCATACACCTGTTAAGAATGAAAATTCAAAGGAGTATTTTAATAAACACACAACTTTATTAGAAAGATGGATGGATGAATCCATTCCGTGGGATCAAAAGTGTAAAAGCTCTAAAGAACTTTTCAAAAATAAAAGTAGTGTTGACATGATTTTTGATGGAGTGGAACGTTGCAAATAAACAATCGTTAAAAGGACATATTTTGGTCATATAGATCCATTCATTCAAAATAGAATCGAAGGAAATTTTTGTCCCTAAATTCGAAAAATCAATGTTGATTAAGAAAAATTTCACTTGTGATTGAAAGAGGAAATGGTTGCTGATTTGAGATACTTTAATTCTCTTGAAAATGAAATGGACTCTCTTAAATCTCAACTAGAAACTCAAAAAACACAGTTTTTGAATGAAATCGACCGAATTTCCAGGGAATATTATTATGCTAATCACATGAATGATATACTTGGTGTATATACAACCCTTGATGAATTTACTGACTTACAATGTGACTATGTGGAACAAGTAGTCAAATGTGAATGTCTTGAAAATGAGCTTTCGAAAGGAAATACAACCTCAACAAGTTTTGAAGCACTTCAGCAACATGCGATTAATCTTGAACTCGCTTTACAACAAAGTATGGAACAACTTAATAATGACAAAGTTTGGAAACAAACAGAATCAAATTCATTTCAAGCATTAAATGTCAAATATTTTGAAATTCAAGATCTGAAAGCTCAATTACAAGACAAAGACATTGCAATAAGTGAGTTAAAGAAACTCATTGAAAAGATGAAAGGAAAATATGTAGAAACTAAGTTTGAAAAACCATCGGTTATTCGACAACCAAATGCTTTTAAAAGTCAAAGACAATCAATTTTAGGTAAACCGACTAATTTTTCAAATTCTCTTGCAAAGAATGATTTTTCAAAATCAAAGTCGGTTACCACAAATAATGTGTCCAATGATTTTTCAAATCCAGTCACTGCGCAGATTTTGCCTCAGAATGTGAAGTCAATTTTAAAGAACACAAATGTGATTGCACCCGGAATGTATAAAGTGCACACAAAGCCTAATCAAACTAGAACACCACAGTTGCCTCAAGGTAGTAGAAAAACTAACAAACACGTGTCTTTTTATACAAGAGTAATTCCCACTACTATTGATAGCAGACCACAACTTAAGAGCAATCAATTAGAAGATAGAGTCATGCATAACAGTAGTCAAGGGAAGAAGCAACAAGTAGAAGACCACAGTAGGAATTTTAATTTTTCTAATAATAAAATGTTTGTAACTGCCTATAATGACAATTTGAATGCTAAGACCTCGAATGTAAACTTTGTCTGTGTTACTTGTGGAAAATGCGTTCTGAATGAAAATCATGATATGAGTATTTTTCATTATATTAATGGCGTGAATACTAGGACTAAACAACCAATTGTTGTGCCTATAAGTAATAGAGAACCCAAGCGAACTGTGAACCAATCTGTTGCAACACCACTTAAGAAAACAGTTGCTGCAGAATCCACTCATCAGAAACCTAGAAGCAAAATTAGGAAGCAATATGAGCATGCTAGTAAAACATGTAGATGGTGGTACTCTAAGATCACACCACCAGGATATAATTGGGAACCTAAGTCTAAATCAGGAAATGTAAACACAAATGTTAGTATGCCTCTAGAAATTGAAACTAGAACTGCTAATATTTTGGAATCCATAACACTTAAGGGATCCACTTTGTCCAATACTCCATTGTCTTCTAATTCTTTTGTAGCTCATAGAGATAATTCTCTTCACCGTCGACTCTGGGTACTCAAAGCACATGACGGGAGATCTCAAGCTTCTAATTAATTTTGTGGAGCAATTTCTTGGTACGGTGAAGTTTGGAAATGATCAACTTGCACCAATTCTTGGTTATGGAGATCTGGTTCAAGGAAATATAACTATTAAAAGAGTTTATTACGTCGAAGGGCTAAATCACAATTTATTCTCCGTTGGTCAATTATGTGATGCGGATTTAGAAGTTGCTTTTCGGAAGTCTACATGTTACATCTGTGATTTGAAGGGAAATGATCTACTCACAGGTTCTCGTGGCTCAGATCTGTATTCCAACACTCTTCAAGACACATTCACTCCCAATCTAATTTGCTTAATGGCTAAAGCTACACCGTCACAAGCATGGTTATGGCATCGTCGTCTCTCACATCTAAACTTTGATACCATCAACTTGATTTTGAAGTATGATATTGTGACTGGCCTTCCCAAATTAAAATTCTTCAAAGATCATCTTTGTTCTTCTTGTAAGTTGGGGAAAGCAAAACGTAAATCTTTCAAGATAAAAACTACCCCAAGCTCAAAGAGACGATTACAAATTCTACACATAGACTTATGTGGTCCCATGAGGGTAGAAAGCTTTAATGGTAAGAAATATGTATTGGTAATTATTAATGACTATTCAAGATATACTTGGACTCACTTCTTGAGATCCAAAGATGAAACACCAGAAGTTCTCATCGATTTCCTCAAACTTGTTCAAAGAGGACTTCATGCTCAAGTTAGAATAATTCAAACTGACAAAGGCACGGAATTTTTGAATAAAACTCTTCATGCATACTTTTCTCAAGAAGGGATTGAACACCAAACGTCAACTGCTCGAACACTTGAACAAAATGGCATTATCGAAAGACAAAACCATACTCTTGTTGAGGCTGCTCGAACAATGCTAAGCGTCGCTAAAGTTCCTTTGTTCTTTTGGGCTGAAGCAATTGCCACAGCATGTTTTACTCAAAACCGTTCACTCATAATTCCTTGACATGAGAAAACACCTTACCACATCATAAATAGCCGAAAACCGTCTGTTAAGTTCTTTCACATTTTTGGCTTTCTTTGCTACATCATCAGAGATAGAGAAAATCTTGACAAAATGAAGGAAAAAGATGATGCATGTATCTTTGTATGATATTTTACTCAGTCAAGAGCTTACAGGGTATATAACAATAGAACAAGAGTGATAGTTGAAACCATCCATGTTAACTTTGACGAATTGCCTTAAATGGCGACAGATCATGTCAGTTCTGACCCCGTTCCAAAATGTTCAACAACGGCACTTGAATAAGGCAGTTTAAGTCTCGGTCCACAAAGTCAAGAAATGTTCCTCAAGCAACTAAAACAGTAACAACGTCAAATGAGGTGGATTTGCTATTTAGCCTTATGTTCGATGAATTACTCAATGGAACTACTCCAGTTATGTCAAAGTCTTCCGCTATACATGCTACTGATGTACCTAATCAATGTCAACAACAAAACACAAATCCATCTACTTCAACAACCGTTGTTGCAGATACACCTCCATTGAACATCCAAACAACACCTAAAACTACAAGTCAAGCACCAACTCAAGCACCAACTGTCACTTCTAATGAGAACATTAATCAAGCAGAAATTCAAAAAGAAAATGCATAAGTTGACAAAGACGAATTTATCAACATCGTTAGTACACCGGTACAAGAACGAGAGGATACATCGTCTTGTCATGTTGATTCATCAAACATGCATACATTCTATCAACGACATCCTTCTGAACATCATTGGACAAAAGATCATTCGTTAGAACAAGTCATTGGAAATCCTTCTCAATTAATTAGAACAAGACGTCAGCTAGAAACAGATGGCGAGATGTGTATGTTCGCACTCACCGTAAGTTAAACTGAACAGAAGAACATCAAAGAAGCCATGTCTGATTCTGCATGGATTAAAGCGATGCAGGAAGAAATTCACCAGTTTGAACGACTAGATGTATGGGAATTAGAGACCATTATGTAAAAATGTCATTAACATGAAGTGGCTCTGAAAAAATAAACGTGATGAAGAGAATAGTGTATTTTTCAACAAAGCTTGTCTTGTAGCTAAGGGATACAGCCAGCAGGAAGGGATCAACTTTGAAGAGTCATTTGCTCCAGTTGCTCGATTGGAAGTTGTCTGGTTATTTGTGGTGTATAATGCACACAAATCATTTCCAGTATACCAGATGGACATCAAAACAACATTTCATAACAGACCTCTGAAGGAAGAAGTGTACGTTAATCATCCAGACGGATTCATAGACCCACATCATCCTGACAAAGTCTACTATCTCAAAAAGGAATTATATGGACTCAAACAAGCTCCAAGAGCGTGGTATGATGATCTCTCTAACTTCCTGTTATCCAAAAGGTTCTCCAAAGGTTCTATTGATCCAACTCTGTTCATTACTAAAAAAAGGGAAGACATTTTGCTTATGCAATTTTACATTTATGACATTATTTTTGGTTCTACGAACCCAAAAATTTGTAAAAAGTTTGAAAAACTAATGCACAGCTAGTTTGAAATGTCTATAATGGGGGAGCTGGAATTCTTTTTAGGAATTCAGATCCACCAATCCCCACATGGTATCTTTATAAACCAAGCTAAGTATGCTCAAGAGATACTTAAAAAGCATGGTATGACCTCATGTGATAGCGTTGGTACTCCAATGGCTACTAAACCACTAGATAATGACTTGAGTGGAACTCCCGTTGACCAAACGAAATATCATAGCATGGTCGGAGCACTCATGTACTTAACAGCAAGTAGATTGGATATTGTACATGCAACATGTTATTGTGCTCGTTATCAAGCGAGACCAACTGAAAAAAACCTCAAGGAGGTTAAACGGATATTTCGGTACCTTAAGAATACCATTAATATGGGACTCTAGTATCTGAAGGACACCGGTTTTGAACTAACTGCTTTTTTATATTCGAATCACGCGGGTGTCTTGATTCATGTAAGAGCACATCTGGTGGCATATAATTTCTAGGTGGTGACAAGCTAGTCAGCTGGTCACCCAAGAAGCAGGACTGTACTTCAATGTCTTCAGCAGAAGCCGAGTATGTGTCTTTATCTGCGTGTTGCGCTCAAGTTCTATGGTTGAGAACTCAGCTCACAGATTATGGCTTTCACTTTGACAAAATACCTATGTATTGCGATTCAAAGGCAGCCATAGCCATCTCGTGCAATCCAGTCCAACATTCCCATACCAAGTACATCGATGTCAGATATCACTTCATAAAGTAACAGGTTGAAAAGGGTATTATTGAATAATTCTTTGTCGGAACTGAATACCAGTTAATTGACCTGTTTACTAAAGCCTTACCCGAAGATAGGCTTAAGTATCTCGTCAGACGAATCGGTAATGAGATGTTTGACTCTAGTAGAACTGGAGGTTCTGGCAAATGAATCTGCTTGATCTATCAAACATCGAAGTAGTAAATATTTCTGAAAAAGAAAATACAAAAATATAAAAACCAACAAAAAGAAATAGAAAATCTATAAAAACAAAATACAAAATCAAAAAATTTCCAAAATACCAAAAAGAATCTTCTCGACATGTCTCTTAAAATCGATAACATTTATGTATCTAGAAATGTCGATTAACATTGACACGGGTGTGTAAATAAAGTTCGAGCAAGAGTTCAAACGTTTCAAAACATGTCACTTCTAAATTTTCTACAATGACTTATGTACATTTCAGTGCATAACTCGGACCTCAATGTAAGGAAAGTGTATCTTTAAAGATACTTTATCCTATCAACGAGAAAATCAAATTTCTCGGGTCTTGAGCTTTTAAAACAAACATTTAAAGTTTTGAGCTCATAACAATGGCTTACAGTTAATTCAGACTGTAACCCGGACTCAAATGTTAGGGAAGTGTACGTTTTAGTGCACTTACTCTATAAATAGGAGAGACGTCTTCTATCATATGTTTTATAAATCGTTGAACATAATTTTTCAAAAATAACTTTTCATGTCAAATTGTTCACAATATAAGTTGTGGTATCTTTCCATAATAAGTGGTATTTGTTAAAATTATGTGTTCAACACTCCCTTCCTCAATATATTTAACAATTGGTACAATATTCAATGTTTATAAGTGATACAATTGGTAAAATAATGCTCAAAAATGTCATTTTAAAAAGTGAATCAATTTTTGAGGGGGAGCTTTTAAAACCAAAGCCTTTTAATGTTTTAGGTACATCTCATAAATGTTAATTTTATGTATCCAAAAGCATTTCGTGAAATTAAAATATGGAAATTATAATGTCAATTAATAATATACATTGTTCACTAAGGCATCTCACTTCGTCTTTAATATATTTGTGGTGTCATATCATTTTTCCTTGTAGTGTCAAGTTTTAAAAATTAATGGCATCCCACATACTGTGTTGAAGAGGAGCTATCAGAAAAATGTATTCATGCAATATCGTGGTATAATTTTTTCTCCCCATGTAATTTTTCATGTCATAAATTTTAATCAATTGGTATTTCAAATACTAGGAGATTTATTATTTTTAAATAGGGGGGAAAATATGATTAAAATGTGATCTATAAGAATATGATCTTAAAGACTCTAAGTGCAACTCTTTCCTTCATGTGTGAAACCATTTCGAATCTCGATGCACATGTGTAAGGGAGGTATTTAAAAATAACAATGTCATAAAATGGTTTTATGGTTTCGATCTATATACCCACAACCAATTAACTCACGACGTCGATGAAGTCATAAGGTGGTTAAGGTTAGGTATAAGTCTTATGATCCAACCAGAACCGGAGGGATCTATCCAAGGATAATCCATAGTTAGAAATAACAGTCCTTAGGTATGATTGGAGATGAATAAGAATAAGGGAAAAATACCGACTAAGGTTGAGCTAACACTAGAACAATCACAAGAAGGTGTTAGTGATGACGTCTTGGTAAGCATTGAAGGGGTTGAAGAATTAAAAAGAAATGTATGGATAAAGGGTGATAAGAAAGAAGCCCTCCACACAACTTAGGCAGAAATCGAGTCAATACATAATCTATCAAAATCGCAAAGATGATTATTTGTATTCAAGAAAGACATCATGGACCTAGTGATGCAATACACAACCCTTCCCAGCCATTCGAGTTTCTCTCAAAAGAGACTTGTCTCATTTGTCACGGAGATACACACGTTATCTATTGACATCTTAATTTGAGATTGTTGATATTGAATAGGTGGCTATCAGCTCCAGCCTCTGATTACTAAAACCAAAGTGCACAAATCGAGTCTAGAGCCAGAAGATATCATTATTATAAATCTCATTAGAACACAATCCATGTATAACACTTGTTGTTCACCCTTAAACAACATTTGGTTTCAAAGAGTCCTACGCATTATCCTTGAGATCTTGCCAGAACATTCAGAGTGATACTCCTTAGTATTCACAGTGACGAATGGAAATCCTTCCATAGTCAACCTCAAACAACTATGCGGTAGGTGACTTGCAAGATTATATATGAATCAAGCTTGTGCCAATTGGATATCGATTTTGGTCCAGTAAATGAATTGACAACTTAATCAGAAAGATAGTAACTATCTGATTCACTCTTACCATGTTGTCTGTTTTGAGACGCTCCGGTAACGAGAACGGCTAGTATAGTTGTGAAACCCTGTCAAGAAGGTTCATATGAATTCTATCTGATCACAGGCAGTATTTATACTGATTAACAAGGAACCGTGGTTATTGCAACCGTATTCGACGAAGTGACAAAGACACTTTCGCCCATATCTGTTGTTTATCACTAACCTTTTAAATGTAGATTTAGACGTCAGTGTTGCAACCTTGTACCAGCGAAGTCAAATTCACTGATACATGCTCATACTCAAGCTTTCAAAGTTAATCATTCAGCATCAAGATTGTTGATACTAAACTTCATCATCGTCAAAGAGCTTCAAAGTTAAATAAAGAATAGTCTATTAGGGAAGTTTGTTAGTCTTATGTTTATATAAGTCAAACAAGAATGTAACAAGTATGAGCATGTCGGTCAAGAGCATAAGATGATCAAGAAAGTCTCAAGATGATTCAAGTCAAGGAGATGATGCAAGATTAAAGATCTCAAGAACTCAAAGTCAAAAGACAGAGGCTCAAGATCATGATCACATAAACGACACCGAAAGAATGTTATCGGTCATCTTAAGCATGAATGAACAAATCCATTACAAACAAGAAAAGAAGAATACAAGACCAAAGAAGACAAAGCTCAAAAGTCATATCTTCAACCTCAAGGGAGATAAAGTCAAACCAAGATAACCTCCATCAAGAACGTCAACATTGGGGTGATCAATGAAGACCTCAACATTAGGGGAGATTGTTAGCCTTATTTTTATATAAGTTAAACAAGAAATTTATCGGTCGTCTTAGCCATATTTAGTCTTGTTAAGTAATAGGCTAGTCGGGATTAACGGTATTAGACTTTAAGCTAATATTGTCCATGTTTCGGGCTCAAAGCCCAAGACAAGTCAAGCCCGGCCCAAGAAAGAAGCCTATATGCCTAGATGAAGGCTTAGGGTATAAATAGGACCCTCTCCACACATGGAGAGGGTGTTGGCTACATTTGCTTCATTATATATGTGTGTAACTCACCAAACTCTCTCCGTCCTAATCTAATATTCTTCACTTTCCTTTCTACTTTTTTCTACCTTATTTCGTGCTTATTATGGGTATTGGTTAGCTTATTGTTGTGTTTGGATCTTATTATTATTTGGGATAACAACGTGTGTTAGATGTGCCAGGGGATTCAAGGGAGAATAGTTTAGAAAAATCTCTCGTTTTTGACACGTCCGGAGCATCCCTATCAGAGTCGCCATAAACAAGTTTCTTTGGTGTTGCCTTTTCCTTGACCTGCTGGTCGTGTTCCTTGATCTTTGTTCTTAACATGTCAATGAATTCCATGACAAAAGCCGGAGAAGGGGTCATCTAGGTTTGTGGGGCTGGTTCGGTTGGACCTTTTTGTGGTTCCGTTCCCATGCCTCTCGTTTATGTTCTTCAGTCCTCTTCCTCCTTCAGCTGCGAGTCAACCATGGCTTTCGTCTTTCTTTCAACTGAGGTAGATTGGGAAAACAGTCCCACGGATGATGCCAAATGTTGAGGTAAATTTACGTGGGCTACTTGAGCTTGGCGAAAAGACCTCAATCTTTATGAATATCTGGTCAGTGGTATGTGCTTAATTACACATACCATTTTCTATTTAAACCGGACTTAAATGACAAAAAACGTACCAAAAATACATTGTATTTGTATGTTTTCTCTTATATTGTGCAGGAAACGGATATCTGATAAAAGGACGAAAAATGAAGCCAAAAACGACAAAACCGAGCATAGAATGGAAAGAGCGTGAAGAGTCAAAAAGTCAAAGTCAAAAGTCAGCCAAAAAGTCAACCCCGACAAAGTCAAAGTCAAAGACGGAGCTGAAACCGAAGAAAAATTTAATGGGCCAACTCATACCCATCTAATGGGCCGGGACAGCCCAATAAGATTTTATATTACAAGTCTTAAAAGACTTATTCCATTTATAAGACCAAAGTCTTCATAAACCTTTATTATATAACCGGCCCAACAATGAGCCCAAACCAAACCCATATAACCCCTTTAACCACCGTTAACACATCTCACCCTTAAACCATTAAATCTGTTAGCCCACAAGGACTGAACGTGTAATAAATCAATACACGTTTAGGGACTATTATTGCCAACCTCCAAAAATTACATCACCATATGGACTAACATTGCAATCAACCTATACACATTTAGGGGCTTATTTTGCCAACACCACAAACTTTACTCAGACAAATCAAAACAGAACAACCCTTTCCCGCCAAGAACTTGGCACTATTCATTATCCCTTTCAATGACTTTTATTGCCTCGACTATTGTTCCAACCGCCAAAACATCACTCACTATCACATCCCCCCCCCTACCCCACTAGAAGCCATTCCCACCTTGGCAATCCCAAACCTCCCTATTGGACAAGGGAAGAAGACAATTAATCAAGGGACACGATCAAAAGACTTGGGGACCAAGATCATTCAAGGGCTAAGGTTAACTTTGTGTTACTCTCTCACATAACAAGCACAGCTTTGAAGCCTCTCACTAAAGAAGCACAAGAAGAAGACCTTAGAGTACTTAGTATAAAATAGACATTTGTAGTTCATATGTTCTTTGTCGAATTTTTGTTTAAGCAAAACTTGTATTAGCAAAATTTGTACCAATTTTAATACTGTCTTTTTAATATTGTCACTTAAATTTCTGTCTTTAAATTTCTTGCATTGTATTTTCTTTAAGTTAATGAAAATTTAAGTTTTCTTTAAATACTTGTCATTTACCTTAATTGTCTTTAAATATTGTTGTTTAAGCTCATATATAAGCTTTTAAGCCATTAAAAGCCTATATATAAGTTTGTTTTCTATTCTGTCAAAAAATTCAAAAATCACAAAAAAAATCCAAAATATGTCAAAGCAAAGGAGCAAGGTTTATTGTGGATGGCCTTGGGTTAGAGCTTCTTGGGAAGCATATAGGTTTGTATAAGCTGGTTTGAGAGCTTATTTCATTGCCAAAAGCATTGGACCTTTGTAAGTTTCCCTTTTTAAATTTTTGCTTATTTTACTGTTCATGTGCTTATTTCCTGCTTATTTCCTGCTTATTGTTGCTTATTATGTTGTTTTATGCTTACTAGTTCTCGTTTGTTGCTTATATGTCTTTGTTTGAATTTTTTGCTTAAAACTGCCTTTGATTTGCCTTTTACTGCTTATTACTCTTTTGCTTATTTAAGTGGTTATTTTTGTGTTTTATTTACTGCTTATTGCTAATTAGTGCTTGGTTATCATCTGTTTTAAACGATCTTAGCTTAAATTACTTTAAATCAGTCTTAAAATTGAATTTTCAATCTTAATGGGGTGTTTGGGATAAGAACTCAAAGTGGGTCATTTTGGTTATTAAACCATTTGGGTCATTTGGTGAACTTTGACAAGCACATTTTTGTGATTTTAATAAGTTTTAAAAAGGTTTCAAAGTCTTAAAGTCTGTTTTTAAATTTTTTCTAAGTGGTTTTGGAAACTGTTAGTTCAAAACAGTGTATTAAAGTGCTTATCTGGTTCAGCTTTTAAACCAGCTTTTGAGCTTTGATTTTGTGTTGTTTTTATTTATATAATGCAGTAGAGTCAAGCCTTTTTTGTTTACTTTTGACCAAGTAAAAATATGTCAAGGGGTGTCAAGTAATTTTTAGTGTTAAAAGGCCAATTTTCATTTTAAATTTTGAGTCACTTAAAATTGTTTTCAGCTCTTAAAATTTTGAGCATAAGCTCATTGTCAGTCCATCTCCATCTGTTTTCACTTGTTTTTCATTTTAAAGCTTATTTTCCAGCTTATTTTCAAGGCTGCAATAAGCCCTTTAATTATTACAAAAACAAAATCAGCATGTGCTGATGTGCCAACAACCCTTTTCACTTAACTTTTTTATGGCCTTACTGAATTTCAAACTCACTTTATTTTATTGATTCTTAGAGCTTATTGTGACAGCTTTTCATAGGTTTACCCCTTTAAGCCATAAGGTTTCATCTTTGGGCTTAAAAATAAGCCCAAAGGTTGTCCCCTAGGCTGTTGGTAACCTATTTTTAGCCCATTATCTTATTTGCTTTTTCTGCCTTATCTGTCTTAATTCTTTGGCTTATTTTAGTTCAATTTTGCTTATTAGGTGTAGTCAACCATCTGTTTTTGCTTATTTTGTTTTTAGCTAGATTATTTGCCCGTACAATGCCTAACTGATTCTCGTTAATTAGGACTTAGTTAAAAAACCAAACTGTCAGCTTTTTCAGCTTAATTTCCAGCTTATTTTTCAAATTTATAAAAAGTCCCTTTTTTATATTTGCTTATTTTTGTCTGTTTTACAAGTTTTTTTTTAAATATATTTTTATCAAAAAAGGAGGCCAAGGATTCGAACCCTAGACCTCCCCTTTAACACACCAAAGCCTCACACTCACACTCTGCTACCAAACGTGCCCTTGGGTCTTTTCTGCCTAAGTTTGCACAAATAATTCTTTTAACCTCTATTTTTCCTTTTTGCTTATCAGCCCTTTAGGGCTTATTTCTGGCTTATTTTTAAGCACTTTTTCAAAACTCTTATTTTTCTTGTATTCGGCACACTTTTAGCTACCTTTCAGTATTTTTTTAGATTTTTCCATTAAAGTTTAGTATTTTTAATCAATTTTTCTTTTCAAAACTGTTTTTAATTCATTAAAAATTAAAAAAAAAATCAAAAAAATAAAATTCTTTTTTTTAAAATTTTCTTTTATTATTTTGCACTTAGGAAAATTAATTTTGCTTTCGTAGGGTTAATTTTGCAAAATTTGAGTTTTTAAAGAACGGAATTCGAACCCCATCCTCGTTTTTAGGTTAAATTCATTTTTAGCTTTCGTTTTTTTGTTTTCCTTAATCGTTTTTGCATTTTAATCGTAGAATTAGTAAAACCCAATTTTAAAATCTTCAATTCATTCAAGCACTCGATCACGAACGTTTTCTCGATTTATGATTCACGCTTCGTTGGGAGACGACCCGGGGGATTTTTGATTTTCCTTTGGATAAAAGGAATTGATTTGAATCTCTTGGAATTCTTACTATACTATATTATAATTGAATTATAATTTTGAAATTATCCTTATATAATTATTATAATTTATATATACAAAAAGGTTAATTTTAAGGTTATGAGTCAGCTTGGATTCTCCGGAGCTTACTCCTTCGTATCTTATCTGAAAATAAGAAAGAACATTGTTAGCTCGCCCCAGGTTGTTATTTCGGGACCAACTCTGACGTAAGAGTAAGTATGGTGATATGAGATAATTGTGCAGAAAAATGTAAAAAGAAGTGTGGTCCGAAGTAGGTGTAATGTGTCCCGTCCTAAGGAAATAAACTCCCCTCTTTATATTGTTTGGGATTCACTACATGACATAATAGTGGGGCTCTTCCTTGGTACGATTGTCGGCTATGTGTCATTCCAAAGACAGTGGTCCTAAATAAGGACTATACCCTTGTCGACCTGTTCCTTGATACCTTCAGACTAGTGCGCGACTAGTGAATCCGGACCTGACCTGTCCTTCGACATACCAGCTTCTTCGGAGTTCTTCCGATGACTCCGAACCTGCCATGTCCTTTGACATGTCAGTTTCTCTGGAGTATTTGTTTGGACTGGCCCGCCTTAGTCTATCGGAGGTTTTCTAGTTATGCCTTTCATTCGGATGATCCAAGGAAGGTTATACTTTATTCATTATGTTTCTCCTTCGAGTGATCTGAGGTTAACTATACCTCATCAATAACTATGATACATAATCGTAATTTTTTTGAAATATGGTACATTTGTCTCTAATGGGGTTGATTTCTTCATCTTATGTTGAGATATATTCTCACACCATATTTTATCAATCTTTAGCTTATCAAATGAATCTATCACACTTAAATTCAAATTGACTATTCTTATATTAAAAAGAATAAAATCATAATATACGATTTAATGGGTAAACAATATTATGTAACCGAACATGATTGTAATTCTATGTTTTTTACGCAGTAAATAGAAAAATCACAAAAATACCATTTGACGAGTATATGTTTTTTACAAAAACGAGGTGAGATAATTAAAGAACAATGTCATATCAAAGAACAAAAGAACACATCTCAGCCATCCATTTTTCATCAAATAATAAAAAACTTCACTTTTCACTTCTTTTTAAAAAATTAAATATCTTGCAAACGGTAAATCGTCAAACGACAAAAAATACACCATCGTGACGAGAATTAAATCATCTTTCTATAGAGGGCACTTTTATTTACTTTCGACGAACTTTTTTCAAAAAAAAATTTCAGTCACGTCTGAAAAAATCACATGTGATTTGTAGCAGAATCACATGTGATTTCATAAAATCACATGTGATTTTTTCAGACGTAACTAAAAAAATCGATTTCATATACTTTTGATGATTTTTTAGTGTTAAAATACTCGCGAAGAAAAATTACACGTGATTTGTAAAATCAATTGTGATTTGTTGTTTTTAAAAATCACGTGCTATTTCATAAATCGCATGTGATTTCACAAATTCACTTATGATTTTTAAAGTAATAAATCAAGTGTGATTTCAGAAATTCATAAATCGCATGTGAATTTTCAAATTTACGTGTGATTTTTCAAGTAATGAATCACATGTGATTTTTCGAATTACGTGAGATTTTTCGAATCACGTGTGATTTTTTCTGGACGAAAATTAAAAAAAAAGTTCGGCGAAAGTATATAAAAGTGCCCGTCTATAGAAAAATAATTTAATTATCTTCGCGATGGTATAATCAAATTTGCGTAACGATTAACGGTTTGAGAGATATGTTAATTTCAAAAAATAGGATGAAAGTGAGTTTTTTAATTAAATAAACATAGGATTTAATATAAGCCGTTAGATGAAAATAAAATGGATGGATGAGATTGAAGAATTTATTTTTTAATTGGATATTGTTCTTTATATATCTTTTCTCTTACAAAAACTCATCTTTTATAAAAAGCCAAAATGCGTATGAAATTCCCAAGATCAACGGGCTCTTCGAAAAATTTCAAAAATTCATAAGTTTTTGTCACATTTATGAAAATGGTTTTTGTGCGATAAGTTTTTGTCACATTAATCTGATATTTTTCACTTTGAACATTTACGTGTTTACTTTAGCTCATAACCGGAAGGTCATCTCGCGTTTTAGCAAAAACGTCTTTGGACACGTTCCGACTTTAGACTAAGTATAGTCTACTCATAACAAGTGTGTTATGACTTTACGGACATATTTTTATATGCCGCGCACGTTATTTTACGAGTTTACGTAAAACTACAAAAGTTTCGTTTGCATTCATACATTCTCGCATTTAAACTTTACGTTTTTACATTTGCGCATTATAAATAAATTCAAATTTTACAAAACATCTAGGTCCATCCCCCCTCCCTTTTGGTCGTCCACCCCCACACCCACACAATACCACACAAAAAAAATTCATAGCTAGTGATGAGGTATAGTCTCTCTCAGAACGTCCGAAGAAGATACGTAACTTGAATACCTAAGCCAAACTAGCACAGGCCAGGCCAGACAAATAATCCGGAGAAGCTAACATGTCAAAGGACACGTCAGGTCCGGAGTCCCTAGAAGAACTCCGGAGAGGCTGGTATGTCGAAGGACAGATCAGGTCCGGAGTCATCAGCCTCGTCCTAGCGCAGAGGTGTCAGGGGACAGTCCGACAAAGGTGTATTCCTTGTTTAGGACCACTGTCCTTAAAACGATACATAGCCGTCAATTGTACCGAGGCAAAGCACCACTATTGTGTCATGTAGTGAATCCCAAACATTATAAAGAGGGGAGCTCATTTCCCTAGAACGACACACAACACCTACTCCGAACCATATTATACATTCTCCGCAATTATCTCATATCTCCATACTTACTCTTACGCCGGAGTTGGTCCCAGAATAACAACTTGGGGCGAGCTAACGGTGTTCTTTCTTATTTTCATCTAGGATACAAAGGAGTAAGCTCCGGAAAAGCCAAGTTAATCCAGGTTTTCATAAAGATTGAGGTCTTTTCACCAAACTCAAGTAGCCCACGTAAATTTACCTCAACATTTGGCGCCATCCGTGGGACCTGTTTCCCAATCTACCTGAGTTGAAAGAAAGACGAAAACATGGTTGACTCGCAACTGGTAGAGGAAGATGTTCGGGGGTTGGAGCCAAGAGACGTCGGAACGGAAACCCAAAAAGGGCCAACCGAACCAGTCTCACAAACTCAAACAACCCTTTCCCCTTCCCCAGCTTTCATCAAGGAAAACATTGACGTGTTAAGAACATTGATCAAAGAGCACGACCAACAGACTAAGACAAAGTCAACACCAAGGAAGCTTATTTATGGCAACTCTGAAAGAGAAGCTCCAGATGAGTTAATGGCAAAAATCTTTTCCGATCGACTCTCCCTCGAGTCCTCCGGCACATCTTACACATGTGACAAAGCCCACTCTGTCGGCAAAAGTCAGAAGAGTCTCTCCAAAGGCAAAGAACCTTCACACCCCAGAAGGTCAAGGAGGTTGGAGTACCAGAGCAGAGATAAGGAAAGAGCCAAAAGAGAGAATTTAAAACCAGAGGAAGGACGCCAGAATATCAAGAAACAAGTTCGGACATTAAGTATGAGGAAGGTTCGGATGACACTTGTGAAGATCCAAACTCGCCCTACAAAAGACCCAAACCTACTCCCTTCACCCTAATAATTACTCGTTTCAAATACCATCGGAGGGCCAAGCTCCCTAGAAACATCAGGGTGTACAAAGAAAACAAGGATCCGGAGGTTCATTTAAGCATCTTCTCAGCCGCGGCCAAGCAAGAGGAGTGGTTGATGCCCATCTAGTACAAAATGTTCCGCCAAACCCTGGGTGGGGCAGCAAGAAATTGGTTTGATGATTTGGATCCCAAAAGTGTGAATAGTTTCGAGGAGTTAAGCCAAAAGTTCTTGGAGGAATTTTCATAACAAAAAAGATACACCAAAGACCCCACAGGGATTCACGGCATTATGAGGAGACAAAATAAGGGCCTACAAACTTTTATGCATCAGTTCAAGTCCAAAAGTTCACACATAAAAGGAGTTCCTCCGGTCTTACGCATCTTAACTTTCATGCATGGCCATGGCCATGGCCATCTGGAACTTGAAAAAAAGCTCAATGACAAAATCCCCAAGATGGTGGATGAAATGTTTGAAAGGGTCAGAGCTTTCATTCGAGGAAAAGTGGTCGCGGGATCGGTAGAAATGGCTCGTCCCCCTCAGTAGGATAAAGGAAACACTCGTTCGATGTGGGCTGGAGGACAGGATAAAGCCAGAAACAGAAACGGACCAAGAGAGATATGAAGAAACATGGGAATGTATACCCCTTATTCAAGAAGAGACACTTTTACTTCGCTCACTAAAACTCCAAAGGAAATTATGGCTATAGAAAGCATAAGTTTCCCGAAACCACCACCCTTGATTGGAACTCTTGAAAAACAAATTCTGTGATTACCATGGAGATAGAGGCCACAACACTAATGATTGCTATCAGTTAAAAAAGCATATAGAAGAAGCCATAGCTTCAGGAAAATTAGCCCACCTGGTAAAGGACATCTACCGAAACAATCAGAGAAATGGAAGTCAGGGAAGGAACACGTAAAGGTCATAATCATGATGGATTACGGGAGAAATTGTAAGAGGCCCTACAAAGGAGAAGGATCCAGTTTAACAGAAGAGCTCACCTTTGTGGCGATCCCCCGGAATAGCCTGACAGATGAACCCCATTATATTGGAAGGAATGATTGAAGGTCACCAGGTCCGAAGGATTGATGTAGACAGTGGAAGCTCATCAGAGATTATGTATGAGCATTGTTTTGAAAACTTTAGTGCTAACGCCCGATCAAGGTTAAGAAAGTGTAGAGCTTCGTTGATAGGTTTCTCAGGCGAGACATACCACCCCTTAGGTATGATAGACCTACGTATAACTATGGGGGGAGGAAAGAACAAAACAGTACTCATGGAGTTTGCAATAGTAAGGTGTCATTCGCCATATAACGTCCTTATAGGGAGAACCGGAATGAGAAGCCTTGAAGTGGTAGGCTCGGCCATTCACTCTATGATCAAGTTCCTAACAAACCAAGGAGTTGTTACAATGGAAACAAGCAAGGAAGCCCTATGGGAATGCAAACAATTAGATAAAACGCTAAACTCGTGGAAAGAAACACAATGGCATCAGCACATGGAACAAACGTCTAGAATACGAGAGCAAACAATACTGCGAGCAAGGAACAATCTCGGTCATAGACCTTACAAGGAGCCAATGCTACCAGAAAATGAAAGAGGCAAAGGTAACATGGTAGAAAAAGTAACCATCTATGCTAAACAACCGGACCAATCCATAACAATCGGAAGCACGTTATCGCCTAAATGCAAACAATGGCTAATTAATATCCTCCTAAAGAATGTGGACGTGCTTGCAATGGCAGGTTCAGGGGGGACAGCAGTACCGCAGTTTGTCATGGAACGTCAGTTAAAATCATACCCATTGGCCGAACCGGTGGTCCAAAGGAGACGACCACTAACACCAGATAGAAGACAAACATTGAGAGAAAAAGTGTTCAATTGGCTAAAGGAAGGGACAATCAAAAAAATCCAGCACCCTGAATAGATCACTAATGCAACACTGATCAAGCTGGCAAGCGGTGCTTGGCAAGTGCAAGTGGACTACTCAAGTCTTAATAGAGTCTGCGCCAAGGATATGTACCCCTTTCCGGAGATAAAAGAAGAACTAACATCATTAATGGGGTATCCATACAAATGTTTCCTACGGATCCCCAAGGAAAATAGCCAGATAAGAATGGCATAAGACAACGAAGAGAAAACATGTTGGGATTAAAAGTCTTCTTGATGCTGTTAGAATTACTACTGCTCATGTTTGTGTTAATGCTGCTCAGCTGGATTTAGTGCTGCTCATGAACTTCAAAGAAAATATACTAAGTAGTTACTACTGTTGGTATAAAAGTTAATGTTTCTAGTGAAAGTTATTACTGCTAGTACAAAGTTAAGAATGCTCAGTTAAAGTTAATGCTGCTAATACAAAGTTACTACTACTGAGTTACTACTGCTCAAGAAAATATTCTAAGTAGTTAGTACTGCTAGTGTTAAGTTAGTACTGCTAGTGTAAAGTTAGTACTGTTTGTTAGTACTACTTACTTGATATGTATTAGTTATTTATAGAAAAGATTTTATATATTTAGGAAAGTATTGTAAGCTGAGTAGGACTCCTTAGTGTATAAAAGGAGGTCCTAGGGAATAGAGATTGATATACCAATACGTACCAAAACCAAAAATCAATCTTTTTCTTAGCTTCAAGGTCTTTGTAACCCTAATACTTTGAGAGTATTCGTATTGTTATCATTAATAATATTGGAGCTTATTTGTTTTGAATTACTGTTTCATTAAGAATTTTTCTTAATATTAAAGATTAGATTCCACATAATCTTTAATACATTCAAACAAAGCTTTTACTATAGTTATGTTAGATTTATCTAATATAACTAAACCTTAAACAAGCATAAGGAATTTGATCTATTGAAGTGGGATCCAACAAGTGGTATTAAAGCTTGTTGAAAAGCTTTGAATAAGAAGAACCTGTTTTTATACACAAGATCTTTTGCTAAAAGATATGGATCAAGATTTTGCACACATGATGGCTGCATCCAAAGTTCCCATGCTCAAACCTGGTGAGTATGAGATCTAGAGGATGAGGATTGAACAATATATCCAGATGATAGACTATGCACTGTGGGAAGTCATAGAGAATGGTGCAACCATGCCAAAAACAACAATTGTGGAAGGAGTTATGACAGTGATGCATATTACAACTGCTGAAGAAAAGGCTCAGAGAAGATTAGAGGTGAAAGCTAGAAGTACTTTAATGATGGGCATTCCCAATGAACATCAGTTAAAGTTTAACTCTATAAAGGCTGCTAAAAAGTTGCTGGAAGCGGTAGAAAAGAGATTTGGTGGGAATGCAACTACTAAAAAGACTCAAAGGAATCTCTTAAAGCAGCAATATGAAAACTTCACTGCTGCAAGCTCAGAGATGCTTGATCAAACTTTTGATAGGCTTCAAAATCTTGTGAGTCAGTTGGAGATTTTGGATGAAAAGCTTTCACAAGAAGATGTTAATTAAAAGTTATTAAGAAGTTTGTCACCTGAGTGGAACACACATGATGTTGTGTGGAGGAATAAAGCTGATTTGGATACAATAAGCATAGATGATCTCTACAAAAACCTCAAGGTGTATGAACCAGAAGTTAAAGGGATGTCTAGCTCAAGTTCAAGCACACAGAACATGGTTTTTGTGTCTTCTTCAAATAACAACACTAGCAATACTAATGAAGCAGTTAATACTGCTCATGGAGTTTCTACTACTAGCACTCAAGTTAATGCTACTAACTTTACAAATATTGATAACTTGATTAATGCTGTTATTTGTGCATTATTTGCTAGTCAACCAAATAGTCCTCAACTTGTACATAAGAATTTGCAACAAATCCATCTAGATGACATGGAAGAGATGGATTTGAGATGGCAAATGGCCATGTTGACTATGAAGGCAAGAAGGTTTTTGAATAATACATGAAGGAAGTTTACTATTAATGGCAATGAGACTATTGGTTTTGATAAGTCCAAAGTAGAGTGCTACAACTGCCACAAGAGGGGACATTTTACTAGAGAGTGCAGAGCTGAAATTAAGACAACAAGAACAAGGAAAGATCAAAAAGGAGTGTGCTTGTGGAAATATCTAATTTTACAGCTTTGGTGTCATGTGATGGTCTTGGTGGATAGGACTAGAGTGATCAGGCTGAGGAAGGGCCTAATTATGCACTCAGGGATTTCTCATCTTCAAATTCTGATTCAGAGGTATCCAATGATTCTATTTGTACAAAATCTTGTTTGAAAACTATTGAATCTCTTAAATCTTAAAATGATCAACTATTAAAAGATTTAAAGAAATCTGAGTTAATGGTTCTAGGTTATAAGACAGGCTTAAAGTCGGTGGAAGAAAAACTTGAAGTTTATAAAGCAAATGAATCTATTTATTTACAAGATATTAAGGGCTTAAAATTTGAAATTCACATGGGAGAAATAGCTATTAGAGAGCTTAGGAAGAAGCTTGAAATAGTTCAAAAATAAAAAGATTGCATTCGACTTAATGTAGATAAATTTGATCATGCATCTAAAAGTTTAAACAAGCTCATATAGAGTCAGATAGTTGACAATTGAAAGAAAGGTTTAGGCTATAAAAATTATAATGCAGTTCCACCTCCCTACACAGGAAATTTCATGCCTCCAACACCTAACTTGTCTTTTACTGGTTTAGATGAGTTTGTTAATGAGTCTGTAGTTGAGAACAGTAAAGCTATGTCTAGTAAAGAAGAGCCTAAGGTAGTTAGGAAGAATGATGATTCCCCAATTATTGAAGAATGGGTGTCAGATGATGAGGAAGAGGATGTGTCTCAGCCTAAAATTGAAAAGAAAACAGTTAGGCCTAGTATTGTTAAGAAAGAGTTTGTCAAATCTAAACAACAAGAAAAAACTGCTAGGAAAACTGTTAAACAAGTTGAGCAACATAGGCAAAACACTCACAGTCCAAGAGGCAATCAAAGAAATTGGAACAATATGATGTCTCAAAAACTAGGAAGCAATTTTGAGATGTTTAATAAGGCCTGTTATGTGTGTGGAAGCTTTGATCATTTGCAGGTTGATTGCAATTACCATCAAAAACAGTTTCAAAATCAAAGGATGGTAAAACCTGTTTGGAACAATGCTCAAAGGGTGAATCATCAAAACTTTGCTAAAAAGACTCACCCCTGTGCTAAAAAGAACATGGTTCCAAGAGCAGTACTAATGAAGTCTGGCTTAGTATCAATTAATACTGCTAGACAAAATATTTCTAAAACAGCAGTATCAGTTAATACTGTATAACAACCCATAATTTTCATCAAATGTAAAACCAACCTATTTTATTATAATCACAATTGTACAGGGAAATTTTTCGCTTTACTACATTACATGCATTGCTAATATCTCAATATGCAATGTAACTTGCATAACTAAAATACACAAGCTCACACAACCTATCTATGGCCATCTAATCTACATATATGTCAAGCAAACATCATAACATGTCAATTCAATATCATCATATCATTATTACAAAGTACATTACTCATATAATGTACCATTCGCAACGTTATATCAAAACGGGCTTTAAACCGTTATCGTATACCTACCTCTAAACCCTAATTCCATGAAAGGTTAATATAGAAAGCGAATGTACAAGCTACTAAAG
>BQNB010066221.1:0-34643 GCA_026074375.1 Tanacetum coccineum
GTTATAGAGAATAAGGGTAAAACCTTAACTATAACTACTTTTCTTTTGCCATCAATGTCCTCCGTGCCACTACATTCCCTGAATTGTGATGCCACTACTTTTTCTGAATAGTATGTAAAAATACATAACTATTATACTATTATATAAGTAACTTATGTTATTTACTACTGGGTTGTTACAGTCATGTCTTCGTCCCCTCACTCCACTATCATCCTCTCTGATTCCGATATTAATGATGCTATTCCACCACCCCAAGTTATTATTGCTCTACCAGCTGTTTTACCACCATCTCTAGTATTATCACTATCACCAATGTTTGATTCTTGAGATTTCTTTCTTTCCAAAAAGATTTCATCACCTAAAGACACTGAAACACCTATATCTCCATCTTCATCAGTAGGATCTTCTTCACTGGTTAGGTCAACTACACCACCACCCAACTATTTCTTTGATAAATCTATCTTCGCAAAGTTAGATAACTTATTATGGATCATACGGCGACCACTGGAAAGTAAACCAGTCCTTAAGAAACCCGATGAGCCAGATACTTGTTATAATGTTCATCTCTAGAAATAATCATTGAGGATATCCAGAGTCTTCTAAACAAGATCCAAGAACTCAAAAACGACAAGGGAAAACCACCATACCAGATCTATGTCATTTTATAGAATCCAACCACTAAATGTATGAATAATGACACTTGTCAAAATTTTCTATGTAAATTATATAGACAAGTTATTTATACAGTGGTGATTCCATTATACCTCGTTGTTTCATGATACCAATTTTGTATTTGTCTATCCTATATCTTGTAATATGATGACTCATATCATGATCCGAGATTACTATGATTCTCTTACCATCCGATTTTCTCAAACCTTTGTACCTAGAAACACTACGCCTCTTATCGAATCCCTTATTTCATTATCTCCGTGTCTATCTCTGGAGGCCTTAAATTCCAAAATTCCCGTTATATCCTGTAATAATCACAAATCTTTATAATTCTTAACTTATGATATGACTATGGATTCTTATCCTGTGTTATCTTGATAGATGCCTCCCAAAAGAACCTCAACATCTGAAACACCAACTATGACTCAGGCTGCCATCCGGCAACTGATTGCTGATGGTATTACTGCAGCTCTGGAAGCACAAGCTGCTACCATGGCAAATACCAATAGGAATGCAATAAGTAACTACAAAGGGTTTATGAATTGTCAACCTTCCTATTTCAATGGTACGGAAGGAGCTGTTGGCCTCATCCACTGGTTTGAACGTACTGAATCAGTATTTTCTCGTAGCAAGTGTGCCGAGGAAGACAGAGTGACATTTGCTACTGGTACTCTAACTGATGACGCCTTGTCCTGGTGGAATGCATACGCCCAACCTATTGGAATAGAACAAGCCAATAGGATCACCTGGACTGAATTGAAAAGGCTCTTGACCAATAAGTATTGCCCACGAACCGAGATCAAGAAAATGGAAGATGAATTTTACAATCTGACGGTGAAAGGAAATGATCTCAAAACTTACGTTAGGAGATTCCAGGAACTAGCAGTCTTATGCCCAAACATGGTGCCAAACACTGAGAAGCTTATGGAAGTTTTCATAGGAGGATTACCTAGAAGTATTGAAGGAAATGTTACCGCTTCAAGGCCTCAAACTCTGGAAGAAGCCACCAACATAGCTCACAGACTAATGGATCAGATAATAAAGCGTGATTCTGTGCAAGAAACCAATGATCATAAATGAAAGTTTGAGGATAGAAGAAACACCACCGACAACAACAACTACCCCAATGATCATAACAATAATAACCACTCAAACAATCACAACAACGACAACTATCCAACAAAAACAACCATAACAATGATTACCCCCAACAGCAGAATAGAAGACAAGAAACTATTAGGACTTATCCTGCCAAAAGATACCATGGAAACCTTCATTTGTGTACAATGGGGGCCGCCACCTGGAAAGTCCAGAAAGTCTAAGTTTTTGTTTTGTTTTAGGAAATTGTAAAAAGATGGACTGTTTGTGGCCATTTTGCAGCAAGTCCTAGTTTTTATGGCACTCAAGACTACAACATTTAGCAAGCGAGAAAATAGGCAAGCAAAGTATAGCAACCCGTAATTTTCCAGTATTTCATCAATGTAATATCTACTTATTATATTAAGTACTACTTTTTCATGAGAATAAAATTTCGTTTCATTTCATTCCATTACGTAACACAATTTACATTTCTAAAGTAAACGAGCTCTCGCAACGACCTATGCCTATTCTATCTATGTTTACATCAAGTAAACATCATAACATGTCAATTCAATGATCTATTATCTATTTTATCATATACGTTATCTATTTAACGTAGTTTTCACGACGTTAATACCAAATGAGCTTTAACCGTTAATGTTTATGCCTAAACCCTATTTTTGGGTAATGTAAACATCCAAGATAAATGTTCAAGTAATCAAAGTTCATGTACAAGTAGTATAACATCTAATTTGAATATACTTTCCCTTCAAAATAAGGTACAAGTCCTGTAAAGTATAATGTACAATTCATTAATGCACGATATTCAAAATAGTCGTTTTACCTTCGTTTTCCTAAGAAAATTGTATAATCTATTAAGTACAAGTTACAAGTAAGTCATATACTTCATTTACAATCCATATTCTGTTTCATTTCATAAGATTTCATGAATTCAAGCCTAGAAACCCTAAACCGAGCTAGTTTCTTAACCGAGACCCGTTTCTTAGTTTTTATCCGTTTTAAACCTAAACCATTAATCAGATAAGTTGTAAATACATAATATACAACATTACATTCCATATTATATCCTTATTACTCCATTACACATGAAAATTAAAACGAATCCAAATTATGTTCTAACTCTTAATACAAACCATACAATTTTTAATCCACCCTTATATCTCTAATGTACATGAAATCTAAGCAAGAAAACCCTAATTGAATCCAAATTTGACCCGCGACATCTTTTTACTTGTATTGACCCATTTTAAAACTCAACCATGTAAACAAGCACCTCTATGATGCACCTACTTCCTTCCTAAGCAGCACAAAAGCACCTTGATTCATTTTCATGGCCACAAATGAGCTACATCTCCTCTTTTTGTGCCACATTAGTCGCGGCACCACAAGGATGATCCACATCCTCTATGCTAAGTTCTAGCTTACAATACTCACTACCTAGCCCTCCAACTCAGTTCCTAGCTAATCCTTATCACCCCCATGTGTCCTTAACTTAGCCACTAAGTTTCCTTGGCCTCCAAGTTCATTTTACACTATGAATAGGGGCGTACCCCATTCCTTTCAACTCACACCTTCAATACTTCTTTCTATCTATCAATGGTAGCTAATCACTGATCAAGGAAGTTATAAAAGTTCCCAAGAGCAGAATTCAAGCAAAGAAACCTGGAAAAGAAGCCCTAGAGTCGCCTAGCTACCACCATAGACCCTCCTTATCATCCTTATAGCTCCTCTAACTCAGCTACAACAGAATTCGCCACCTAGTGCACCTAAACTTGGCCTCCAAGTTGAATTTTAGCTATAAAAGGGCTCGCATACCCCTCCATTCAATCACACCTTCATTCTTCTTCTATCTTCATCCATGGCAGCAAAACTCTGATCAAGAAGTTCCTAAGAAGCCCCAAGAGCATAAATCAAGAGAAGTATCCAAGCCTTGAAGCCCCGAAGAACCATTCCTAGGCGTGCGACCCATTTCGACCCCATTCAACCCATTTTTTGATCTTCAAGCTCAAACCCAGTTTAATTAATAATGCATTTCTGCTTCCTACACACCTCATATAATAGTTACTATAATGAACATTACATCGAAACCCTTGGTTAATAGAATCTAAGCTGCAAACAAATACGTTTATTCTCTATTTGCAGATCCGACAACCGCTACCCCAAAACACCTAAAATTTGCGTTTATTCAAATAAACTAAAAGTTATAATGGTTAAAGTTTGTTATAATCTATCTTATCTAATGTTCTTGGTAATATAGCACCCCCTCATAACACCCCCTTTACACTATCAGCTCTTGACACATAATTCTAATTAAACAAGACCTAACCCGCGATATTTTGCGTTTGAAAACCCCTAAATCACCCAGTTTTGCATTTCCTCAGCTATAACGACATCATTAATCAGGCAACTCTTGTCTTACGTTACAAACATCCTCATGTTAAAACATCTTATTTTAGCTTATATTAATAAGCTATAACCTGCAAATATCATTTGGAGACTTAAAAATAGCTTGCATGCAAAATTGGACTAGTTTTGTAATTATATTCATGCAAAGGGGTATATATTGTAACTTTTGGAAATTATTAAGTACAAGGTCTGAAAATGTCATTATATTAAACTTATAACTCCAAGGGTAAGTTTTGCCAAGTTTAAAAGTTAAAGGGTTACTTAATATATGCTTATTATATTAAATGGACTAGTTTTACAAATGTTTATAAATCAAGGGTATAAATTGTCAATTTGATATTCTATATAAAATAATATATTTTTACAAATGTTAAAACACTATTGTATCTCATTACTAGGGAAATTCATGTGAGGGGTACCATTTGGGTATTTGTTCTGACGAGTTTGTTGGGTTTACGATTTAAAGTACCCTGACTCCTCAAATAATACTGCGTGGCCTTTGGATTATGATTTCCTGAACAGTGATACATTACTTCTATAATTACTCAATCAAATATCATTAAAACTTTCTCAAAGTTCTAGAGTACAATCAAACTAAGACTCGACATATTACCTCAGGTTGCGTGTGACGAAGCCGTTACTTTCATTTCATATACTTTTGCCATCAATCAGATTTAATTATTCTGTTAAGGTGAGTTCATAGCCTTGCTTTTAAATCTTTTAATGCTTTATAAACCCGCGAGGGGGATACGTGCTTAAACTATGAATTTTGAACAACATGATTTATTTACCATAAATGCAAGTGTTTTTCCAACTATATGCTATCCTGATATATTATTACCTAATTACATGGAAGTATCTCTTAGGGTAGTAACTCCTAGTATGACTTCGGGTAAAGACTCCCAATATCTCTTTGGGTAATATCTCCCAATATCTCTTTGGGTAATATCTCTCAATATCTCTTTGGGTAGTATCTCCCAATATCACTTTAGGTAATATCTCCTAATATCTCTTTGGATAATTGCTCTTAGTATCTCTTTTGATAGTGACTCCCAGTATGTCTCAAGTAGAAACTACCCGGTTCTATTTAGTTTAAATATGTGATTCACGAGCTTAGACGCAATAATACACTATTAATACTGTTTTCCATGATAATTGTATTCATCATATTAACTTGTATTCAACCATTTCAAATACTTATAGGTGTGTAGCAACGTAACCCAATATCGAATTTGCCTTTAAACTATTTATCATAAACCTATGAATTTCACTCAACCTTTGTGTTGACTTTTTAGCATGTTTATCTCAGGTAATTGAGCAACTTATGGCATGGAGTGGCATGAACTTAAAGATGGCTAAAATTTGTTATCGTTCACATTTTATGTTTCTAGATTTTGGGACCTGCCTTTGTAAAACTCTGATTCTAAATGAATGATAACTTATCTTTTAAAAACGTCTCTTTTGAGTCATTTTCTATGATTGTGTCTATGATTCATGAAGTAATACCCCAGATTAACTTCCGCTGCTATATGTCCAAAATGGGGGTGTTACATGTACGATTTCTACGTTCAACAAAACCATTTTGTTAAGGCGTTTGAGCAATTGACGTATGATGAATAATGCCTAGCTTTGCATAAAACGACCGCAATTTCTCATTTTTGAACTCAGTTCCATTATCAGTTTGGATCTTCAGAATTTGAGCCTTGAAATTCCTTTGAACTTGATTAATGAAATTGATGATTGTATATGGAGCCTCATCTTTGGTATGAAGAAAGTATATCCAAGTGTAGCGAGAATAATCATCGACAATCACAAGAATATATTTCTTTCCATTGATGCTTTCTACCCTCATTGGTCCACACAAATCCATATGAATTAATTCAAGTTTGGATTATGTGCGAGGAATCAACTGGGATGGAAATGAAGCTTTCTTGATTTTGCCTGGCTCACATGCTGAACCTAAGTGATCTTTATCATACTTAAATTTCGAAAGCCCATCAACTAAATCTTTTAATGTGAGTTGATTAATGGTACCAAAATTCAAATGAGAAAGCCTTTGGTGCCATAACCATGATTTTGTTGATGTTGCTTTAGACTTTAAACACACTGGAGAAGAAGCCGCCAACTCAAAAATGGAAATAGTGTAGAGATTAGATTCTCGAGAACCAGTAAGCAAATCATCACCCTCCAAGTTCCAAACATAGCAAGTGTTTGAATGAAAGGCTAATTCTAAATCTCCATCACAAAATTATCTGACCGAAAATAAGTTATGTCCGAGGCCTTCAACATAGTATACATGACATATCTTAAGATTGCCTTGAACATAATCTCTATATCTAGTGATTGCTGCGAAGTAGTCATTCCCGAAGCGGACTGTTCCTATGAATTTCTCAACAAAATTTCTTAGCAGTAACAGATTGCCCGTCATATGCTTCGAGCACCCGCTATCAACAATCCAATAGACGAGCTGGATCACCTACATCACAAGAAACAAATGCAGATGGAAGAGTGGACAGTTTGGCTACCCATTTCTGAGTGGTAACCGGTGTGTTAGATTTAGATAGAACACGGTTGTTACTCTTTGTTTCACTAGATTGTGATTGAGAAGTTTTTCTTTTGGGTGTCCAATTAAAACATTGTTGGTTTTCAAACTATTTATGCCACTTTCTACTTGTTGTAATTTTGTTTTTCATGTAATTTCTAAGTGTCCTACTTTGACTAGAATCAGAAGATAGTGGTAACACACTAGAGACCTTATTTGTTGCTGTTGGGGTTTTAGCAACACTTAATCTAGATTTTGCAACTATCAAAGTAGCTCTTAAATTCTTAGATTTTGCTGCTATAAGGGTAGTGAATAAGTCTCTTTTTACCTTAGAATATCTAGACAAAGCATAATGAGCAACACATTTTTTAGGAGAAAGTAAAAACATATCTTTACCATAAGAAACATAAATATTCGAACCGTCATTAACAACATTTACAGTCTTGGTATTTAATACACTTACGTTTGATTGACATACATTCGAATGCATTGTTTCACGCTTATTAGAATCTATACTAACACTACTTGACATCTTTCAAACATGTGCAGATGGTCTCTTATCATTAGTGTTCTTCAAGACTCTAACCTTTGATTTATTGTCCTTAGACTTTGGTCTTCTAACACTATTAGAACTTTCTATACCTATGGATTTAGAAACATTTATGTTAGATTTAGAATCCAGCATTTATGTCTTTGTTTTTTTGATTTTATACATTCCTCTTGCGATTACATTCGCACTCTGTTTTTGACTTTGCTCGTTTTTTAGTATAGAATGTGAAGTGACTGGTTTTAACCTATCTGCATTGACCTTAGTATTTGACACTTTCTTAGCCTTGACTGCTATGTTTTTAGGCAATGGTGTTACACAAAGAAGTGTTTCTGAGATCTCAAATTTGTGAAACTTAATGTTCACATTATTTCCATTGTCAACTGTTTTAAGCTTATTCTTGAGTTTAGTTATTGTCATCAAAAGATCTTGATTTTGAGCCCGCACATCAGCATAAGCATATGTCTTTTGATTAACATGTTCAATCAACTCATTAAGCTCCTTTTGATGTTGAGTCCGTGTTGCTTTTATTGAATTGAAAAGCTTTTGATATTTTCTTTTTCTTTACCAACATAATCCACTTGAGTTTTTAGCAACACGTTCTCTTCATTCACTGCTGACATTTTTGACTTCCAAGAGACGTCACAAGCCATTTTCTCTTTTTGATGTTGTAGTTTAAGTTCAAAATCAATACTTTGAGCTTGTGATCGCTTAAAATCATTTTCAAGAATTTTGATTCTTTTGAGTAAATTGGCTTAGATATCTTTTGAGTCACTTGAACTTTTCTCAAGTTCATTTCTTAACATCTCATTTTTTTGTTCTTGAACAGAAAGGATCACACAATCTTGAATTTCTCGAGTCAAAGATACTTCCAAAAGTCGATCAATTTCTGTTTGTAAAACATTCTCTTTTGGAGATTTTCTGCAACTTTCTGTTCCATTGATTTAAAAATATTTAACATTTACTGTACCTCGTCAATGAGTTATTGTTGAAGTTCTTTTAAAGTCGTTGATAAAGATTCAGACATCAAAATTACATCAGTTTTATAAAACTCTCTTAAAGAATTTTGACTATCAGACATCCATCTTCTTTTTCTATCTTCTAAAGGAGTGACATCAATTCTTGTTTGTAAATCGTTAATTGCTAAACCATTTTTTCAAACATTTTTTACAATTTACTCCCTTTTGGCATTTGTGGATTTGATAAATCTAATGTAACTTCTTTTGTCTCAAAATAATCATTAGAAGCAGAAGGAATTGAAAAATATGTTTGTTCAACAGAAGGTTCTTGTTGAGGAACAAATATTTCATAAAGAGCATTTAATTTTTCATAATTAATTTTAACTATTTTGTTTCTCATTTTCAATCGACTTTCTTCTGCATCCTTTAAAGTTTCCTTGAAATCAGGTGAATGAATATTTAAACTAGTACTATGAAGCATTTCACCATCATACATTTTTGGGTTGTTCTGCAATGGCTTTCTTGAGACATTCGAGATTCTTATAACTCATCACTGCTTTGAGAAAAGGATCATAAACTTTATTTGGTTCTTTTCCAAGCATGTGAATTGTTTGAATTGATTGACCCATTTTATAAATAATTCGATCAAGAGAACTCAATTTCTCTTCGAGATCACAAATATCTTCAAGATATCGATCTTCTTGTTCTTTGAAAGCCTTTTTAGCTAACTGAGTTTTATGTCGAATTATTATCTTTTCATTTTCAATTTTGAAAAAATCACTTTCAATTTTATATTTTTCTTTCAAAATTTGCTTAATGGTGTCCTTATCAGCACTTATTTCATGTTCTAACTCTTCACATGTTTCTTTATACTTTGAACATTGAATTGTTTGTGACTCAAATGTTTTGACCCAATCCTTAAACGTCTCAATCTCCTTTTGTAGCAACTATTTTTGCTTTTGAAGCTCATTGTTTAATCGTTTTTGATTTTCAGCTTCTCCTTGAACATTATATGCCAGCATTTTAATATCATGATATTAATCATGAGCAGTTGAATCATGTTCAAATGTGCCACCATTATTTTCCACATAAGGATCATCAAATATATTATTAGAATCAATTTAATCATCATCAGATGCGTGAATAATAGTTTTACGTTCGGTACTTATACGACCTATGATAATTTAGGTTGCATTCGATCTTTTACGTGACGCTTTATCTGCGATATTTGGATTATCAGAACTCAAGGTGAGTTCATAGCCCCACATTTTTACGATTTCAATGATTTATAATTATGGGGTGGAAACATGCTTTGTTTTATAAATTGGACGCAAGTATTGATTACATGTTTGCCTAAGTTGCGATAACCCAGTTAAGTCCCATGTCATGAACTGTCAATTGCATAAATGTAGTTGTTAATTACATTATGTGAGCGCGAATGTTATTTAATAGATCTATTCGGGAAACGACCTCCCCGTTCGGGTGACTAGCTATCACCGTGAACGAACGTTATAGCATGTCGAATTTAGGATGTTTAGGGTAGACATCCGGATGGGCGTAAATTGCAATATATAGTTTAATTGCAAGAAAGATCGTCGAGCTTCAGTGTCATGAGCTTAGTGTAAATGTAATCTAGTTTTGTGATGCCTGCATGTGTTGCATTATCACGAGAAAAGTCTTGCGGTCCTGCATATTTTGATTTATCAAACCTATGAATTCACCAACATTATTGTTGACGTTTTTAAGCAATGTTTTCAGGAGATCAGTAAGCACAAGGTGCCAAGGATACATTGGTGATTTTGTTTTGGGAAGTCATGCTAAAGATATGGTTGTTTTATGTTGTAAACCAGTATCTTTGTAATAATAATCAGGAACAAGTTAAAGCTTCGGGCTATTTGTATCAAATATTTGTTAAATCCAATGTATCAGTTTTAAAACGACTTTTCGGTCGTTCTATATATATCTTGTGTTATTGATCTATGAAGTAACACGCCCCGGACCCTTATTCCGCTGCGACCCAATTTGGGGGTGTTACAGATTGGTATCAAGAGCCAAGGTTATAGAGAACCAGGTCAAATGTTTTTGCTGGACTATAACCGTTTTCAAACATTGCATTCATAATTGATATACGTGATTATAATAAATTACGTATATTACAATAAGAGCCTTATATAATATATACTCATAAGTTATTTCTGCTGGTCACAGTAGTCATGTCAGTTGATCCTGCCGTTACCTATACTTCTGTGCACTCTGAGGCACGATCTTGGAGTGGGAAAGCACCATAGAGCTTCATTCAAAACTAAAAAAAACTTCTCTATCAGGAAGTGCTTGCATCTTCTTTATATGGACTTGTTTGGACCAGTAAGTCCAATGTCCATAAATCATGAGAAATATACCCTTGTGACATCCGTCAATTTTTGAGGTCAGTAACCAAAAGAAACGTATGATAATTGAATCTTTTGATTATTCATGGAATCAATTTAACTTGGGCCATCGTAGTGTGTGTAGCATTTATATTCTATACCAGATGTGTGTGAGCAACCCTCCCCCCCCCCCCCCACCACCATGCGGTACGCTTTAACCCCCCCCTCGACGCACCTTCTGACTACCGATCATAGTTTTCCGAACACCGCGTCCCCTAATGCCAACGTTCTGCGCAATACCATTATAACATGCAAACATTAGTGTGGACAAAACAAAAATTAGATACAAAATATAAACTATCCCAATTTAGTTACTACGACACTTTACGTTATTTAACGATTGGACACAATTCTCCCTCACCATTTATTTAACGACTGTCTTAGAAAAATACATACACTATCAAAGTACCCCCCAAAAATTACATAAAAAACCCTCTTCCCTCTCTATGTGGTGAACCAAGCCCCAACCCCATAGCCAATAGAAATGCTTGCCAATACCAAAACCATCTACTCTGGTCTCTATATAAACATTAAACCTATTATCCATTTCTAGTTCTAGCTGAAACAAAAAAATCCACCTCCTTGGTTCTTTAGGCTACTGCTGACCCCACCACTCACCCTTATTATCCCACTCACCCTCATAACACCATCATTTTCAACTTTTAAGAGCAAGAACAAAGGTAAAAATCATGGTGCAAGATGGCTTGTATGTCTCTTGTACCAAAACTCTTTAAAAAATGAGATTTTCTTGACTTTTCTTGCATGTTTATGCATACTATTGTAAAATCTTTATGGGTAAATTATTTTATTGATATAACACTTATAAATGAGTAAAAATGATGTACAAAAACATTGGGTTGTGTATTTTTATTTTTGCTACAAGATCTATGCAAGACAAGTAACATAAAGTCTTGATTTTCAAAAGTATTGGCACACCTTGTATGTTTTGTGTAAAAGAGCCCTTTTAATCTATGAAACCACTGAGATTTTTAGATTAAAATGATGTTACGACTTTTATAATATGATTGTGTGAGTTCATTGGGTCATTTTTACATGTTGGGTTATTGGTTTGACTTGATTAAGTCAAAGTTATTTTTCAAATAGCCCCTGTTTTATTTTTGGGTCATATTGATTTGAGCATAAGTTGATGATAAATAAACATTTTGACATGATTCAAGAGCCTAGAATCAAGTGATTTGAATCTAGTTCCCAGAAATCTAAGCCTTTTAGAAATATGAGGTCGTTTGGTTAGTCAAAGTTGCATAATGGTGAAAGGTGTCAAAACTGCCCGAAAATCTCTTTTCAACCCTTGTACAAAAATAATCATAAATCATAAACCACAATGAATCCATCATTGAAACTGATATGGGAGACACTTGTATGGGTTATTTAGAGTCTCCCATTGGACTAACTCATATAACCTTAATTTAGACCCTCTGATCACTAAAATACTTTGGTATGTTCAGATCTGGCTGTTTTTCGAGTCGGGTATAAATGGTCGAGTATAATTCCTTAATAAATTTTGGGAAAATTTATGGACACACCTAAAACATGGGATTTTGACTTGGAACAGTAGCTTGACCAGACGTTTTGGTTAACTTGGTCAAATAAATACTTAAAGTGCTAGGAAATTCGGGTCAAATTGTTGTAATTACGTTTTGTTATTAAAAGTGACTTTGGAAACAAATGTGAACACAAGACTTAACAAATGAACCTTAATATTTTCCGAGAATATCGTATAGGATCTAATTAGGTAAATATACTTGCCTTAGGTTGCGAGTAAACGGTTGCGTATTCGTTTGGGTTGCCAACTTAGTGTGGTTTGCCGAGAAGTCCTATTGTCGTTCTAACTTTTAAGGTGAGTTCTCACAACCTTTCTTTTACATGATTTCAAATGTTTTGGGGTGGAAAGCATGATGTGTTTTATTTAAATTCTACGCTTATACTTTTGAGCATATTTGAACTTGAAATTGTGTTGAATGTATGGAACTTGAGTTGAACTTGTTGAACTTTAGAAACGTATTGAACTTGAACTTGATACGTATGTTGTTGTATGCTTGGAACCCACCACTACTTTTAGCTCACTATATCCCCCTCAACGGGATGAGACGTTAGTACTTATGGATAGCGCTATTAGGAGATTAGCCCATCCTCACTTCCACCATAAATTGGGTGCATAGTACTAGGACATATTGTGTCTTGATTTGGATCGGGGGTAACGCCTACCCATATTGTGTTGTGAATTGTTTAGTAATTACCCCCACACCTTGCACTTGGAGGATGAATGGTTTTAAGTAGGCCTGCATAAACACTATACATACATTATAATATACATTGATTTGTGTTACGTTACTCTGGTAACGAGGAACCGCTTTGAAATATATTTTGTATACACAATCCTTTGAGCTCACCAACTATTTAGTGAACCCCAAATTACTTACACACTCATCAGAATACAAACAAGTGTTTATTAAACTTATACTATAAAGCTCACTGCGACCTTTAAACGACAAACATATATAATATCATATCCTAGCATCACAGTTCCATGGTCCCAAAAAACTTAATATAAAAACTCATTACCAACTACAACACCCCAAAAACATTAAAAAACTCCCCTCCCCCCAAAAAACCATCTTATCCCCCCCCACCCCCCATAAGTTCCCAATTCCAATCCTTCGATATCCGTAATTCCCATCCCATCAAGCTAGCAAGCAAAGATACTGAGATAAAACATTGTAATAAAGTCAACGAAACGTTGAGTGAATCCATAGGAGTTTTATTAAAAATCATTTTTTGACACAAGCCTAGCACAAACATTTAGTTTCATAAACAATATAACGATGCTGGAGCCACGAACACACGAACCTAAACCATGTGCCACCCTTGGAGTGATCGTGCTACACATCCAATCCTAAATACAATATGTCCCCATATGCTCGCCATTCCCACCCTCCATCACTTACTAACTTTCCCCACCGCATAACAACAATCCCACCCTTTACCACTTACCTCTTATTCAAATACATTAACCATCCTTACCTGTGTCCCAACCAAACCATCCTATCAACTTAATTTAAATAATAAAACCCATATAACTCTTTATATCCCTACACCATGCATTTATCTCCCTCTTTTTTTTCAAACATAAAAAGAGTTAACTTTAGTACCCCAATCACACACCCCCCCCCCCCCCCCCCCCCCCCCCCCCATTAGTAAGCAATAACGTGAATATTAATTACCACGTTGGGTCAATAACATCTATGTCGCCATCTTAAAGTTGTAGTAATCAAACGTGTTATATGCTCCATTCATTTAGGGTATTATAAGATTTTGGGGTTTTTTCCGGATGGCTCGTTAACACTAACGATCAAAAATACAAAATCCTCCATTAAACATAAAATGATAGATATAGTTTTAATTCAAATCCCCCACTCTCACCAAATAGAAACCCCTACCCCCCCCCCCCTCCCCTCCCTCCCACACCCAACCACACTAACACACCCCCCTACAACCTCCCTTATTACACAACCCTACTTTCCCTTCTTTTCTTATCCCCACTTAAACAGGTGGTCAAAAATATATTAGAGAACCACCCCCGACTATATAACCAAAGGCAAATATTCGAGTGCTTTATATTATTTAAGTATGTAATTCTTTTCAAGCATTATTATTATTATATATAAGAAAAGTTAGATATAATTTTAAAACAATTATTTATTCGAAACTGCGTCGGAAATTATAAAGAATCCCCACCCACAAACACTGTCTCTATTTAATAAAATCTATAGAATGTAGTTTAATTAACGATGTAAACGTAAAGCTTTAATTAAAGAAAGTATAAACGGAAGTTTAATTATAAATAAGAAGTAGGTACTTATGTTATAAATTTATTAAGCAAATAAGTTTTTATTTACAAAAATTATTTTAATAAGTTAATTATCCTTTTACTTATGCGGGTTTTTGATATCAATAAATATATTTATATCCTACGATTTTTAATTAGTCCTTTTTATGCGGTTTTATATTTATAACTAGAATTTTAAGTGGAAAAAACGCTAAAAGTATATCATTTTTAGAAATTTTGGCATATGACCTTGTTGTTTTATACAAGTTCCATGTATATAAAAAATACTAATTTCCCCTTACAATCAATACACCACTCAAAAAATCTGCGATAAACAACCCTCTCGCCAACACCATCCCGTTTACCCCAATATAAATTCTATCAACTAAAACCAAAGCACCCTTATTAGGGGCTCCCTGTCCCCCATCCCACCTTAATAAGACATAAACTCAGATCCAAACACCCCTATATGGGTTGTTGTCCACAAATCTAAACGCCCCTAATGGCATATTTATATGCAATTCCAAACACTCATTTAAGCCGCGTTTTTAGGGAATATCAACAAAAATACCGGAAAATAATTTATAGAATTATATTGCAATCGGGGAATCACCCACCACTAGCTCGACACCATCATGGTGCGGCTGTGGGTGAGTTTTAAAGCTGGGTTTGGCCGAACCACAAATGGTGGTTTAGGGGGCTGGACACCCGAGGCATCACGTGGGATTGCGCCATCACAGCCCGACACCACAAGGTGTGGTTGTGGTGGCTGTACTGTCGTCCGACTACCAGCATATAGTGGTTTGGGCGGCGGTACACACCTTTTCTCGACCATAGCTCTCTCTTTGACCAAAAGAGATACCACCAATCAGTATTTCGTTTATACAGACCCGTAACCATCCCCCCCCCCCACCCCCCCCCCCCCCCCCCCCCCCCCCCCTAGCACAAGGAAGCTTTATACTCAGCAAACAAACACAGTCAAGCTCAACAAAGAAAAGTCAATGAAAGTCAAACAGAAGACTTCAGCTTGTTTTTACCTTTTTCTTTGTATAAATAGGGCTAGTGAGCCATGTAAGGCAGTGTGTAATTTTTAGTTTTTAATATAAAAAAAAACTTTTTCCTTTCTGCAATTTGTAAAAGTTCCAAGTTTAATGAAATTTCAGTTTGTTTTGCAATTCGTGTTCCAAGTTTACATTACCTTAAGTTTGTTTTAAAGCTACTCATAAGCTCTGAAGAGTCTCTAAGCTCTTTATTTGAGCTAAATAAGTGTTAACTAAGTTTAAATTCTGCAAACCAGTTTAATAACCTGAATTACCTTTGCATTTGAATTGTGGAAAGCATTTTGGAAGTTGGTTGTAATGGAAAACCAAATGGACTCATACCCTAGCTTATTAATAAGCTAGGGAGCTTATAGCTGCCCTTTTGGGTTCCTCTTGTTTAGCTAGAGGTTCATTGTAAGTCTCTTATTTAATTCTTGCACTTTTCTTTAAGGTTACTGTAGCATTGCTTATTATTGTTTATTTCTGTCTTATCTTGCTTAATAGTGTTAATATATGCTTAATTTTCCTTGGTTTAAGCTTTTGTATCATTTATTTATACTTGTTCTTTTAATATGTCATTTTTAGCTAAAATTGCCTTTTGCTTATTCAGCTTATCTAAGTGCTTAATTTCTGTTGAAAATGGTTCATTAGTGCTTAATATGTTCATATAATCATTTGTCTTTAAAAGCCTTGGCCTAAATCTCTTAAAATTGAGAGTTAAAAAAAGGGATAATTAGCTTTTTCATAAGCTCATTCTGGCTTATTTAGTGTTTCAAAATATCTTTTGAGTCTTAATTATTGTTCATTGAGCTTAAATCTCAATCTTTTTAGCTTATTATCATCTTAAGAATCCAATTGCTTGCTTCATTTTTTTAGCTCAAAAGGAGCTTATTTTTAAGTAAAATATAAAAAAAATAGTAGTTTAGTCATTGGTTGTGCTTATTGTGCTTATGCATAATGGCTTATTTATAAAAAGTGAATTGGTGGGTCTTATAAGGACTCAATTAGTGAGCTTATTTCCAAAAGGCTCACGTTTCCGTTTGGCATATTTAGGATTTTAGCTTTTTTTCATTTGGTTATTTTAGAAAAAGTTAGGAGGTTTACTATATTTTTTTTTTTTTTTTTTTTTGACGATAAAAGGTCAAACGGTCAAAAGTCAAGTCAAACTCGAAAAGTAAAAGGGTAACATAGTTATTTAAAGTTCCGAAAATTGACGGTTGTCACATTCTCCCCTCCTTTAGGAAGCGACGTCCCGGCGCTCAATTCGTCTTAATAGTCTTCGGTTTAATGGTGAAGAGGTGAGGATATAGACAAGTCATTGTCGAAGTTTCCAACGAAAATTTAATGAATAAAGTCAAAGCATTAAATATATGCAACGGGCATAAGCGAATGGGTCTCGTTAAAAGAGATCGCGTCATTATAGAACTAGTTTGGAGTGAACATAACTCCATCGAAAGCGTTACAACATTATTCAAAACAAAGCGCTTATCATTAAGCGTATACAATCACATAATTGCATGCTCGCTAACCGTCAAGCCATGCAAATTGAAAGAGAGCGCATTGGAGCGGTAATTACTCGGAGTATACATAACTTTATCGAAAGCACTACGGCATTAATCGAATCAAGGTACTTATCATTAAGCACATATAATCACATAACGACATGCTTGCTAAATAGCCAAACCATGCCAATCAATCAGTTCAGTCACGTTAACTCATGCTTGCTAAATAGTCAAGCCATGATTAACAATAAATAATTCCGGCTAAGACCAGCCCAGGAAAAGTTTTTAAAGTTATAGGATGTTCGTGGGCCTGAAAGCCATGGATGCATATCCACAAAGATTTTTATCATCGTAGGGTGCTCACACGCGGATCCATACCCAAAAGAGATTACATGGTAATCATAAACAGATTCATACCCAAAAGAGATTACAGTATATATGAAATCAGGGTGCTCACAGGCTTTATAGCCATGGATCCATATCCAAAAAGATTTTTATCATCGTAGGTTGCTCACACGCGGATCCATACCCTATCATCGTAGAGTGCTCACACGTGGATCCATACCCTAGTAAATGGTCAAGTTTGCTTATATTATCAAACTCTGTGCATTCTTTACGGTGCCCCAAGCACGATCGTCACCGGCTTGGCTGCCACTCGCAGGGACCACTTCGAGCTCGCACCCCAAACGCGACCGCTCCGTGTGTCCTTAAATCGTCTCGACCTATTTAGCGAGCTCAATAATATGGGTAGGCGTACCCAGCTGATCCGACGTCATATAATAATGCCGCCTCAAGCTCGCACATATGTACGACTGCTCGACTAAAATCACATAACACATAAACACATAACAAGCAAAAGTTTTGCACATAATTTTTCAACTATGGCTATCCGTCGTTGATCATCGACGATCAAAGGGGATCGAGTCAAGCACAAGGACTCCTCAACTGAATAAACGGAGACGGCAACGAGATTGTCTTTTATCTACCGCCACGAAGTCGGCAAACTCCAACTGTCCATCATGTACCGTTTTGTTCCCTACGGAAAATGATGACGAACGACATCATTATCGTTCGGTAGGATCCAACCATTGTGCTTGGCTCTCGCGCCAAAGGCTCTCCTTTTGAGCCATCCTTGTGTGACTCTACGTTGGTATCCGAGTCCACAAAGCAGAACGTGAACAAATCAAAAACCTCGAATTCACAACTCAAGCTTGTGTAGGATTCATTCGTAACATTAGATGACCGAACACATACGTTTCGGGGGTAGAAGTTTTCTTTACGATTACGGCTTATTCAATGGGAATGATTCACAGTTTGATGTAAAAGAACTTTCCTCTACAGACGTCGATGGACATATCGAAAGAGTGAGGGAAAAATAAGGTAAGGTACATTTGATGTAGGAGAAGTCATTTTCATTGGTCTCGTAAAGAACAGTAATGTTGTTAAACAAGGTTTTACTACTAAACATTCAGGCCTCCATTATTTTGATCAGAATAAATGGTTACAAACTGTAACAAGGATCCACAATCCTTGAGGCTAACACTAACTATCTAATAAACTAACTAATACACACACTTCGTGCGTTGGAGTGTCCTAGACTCCTATTGAGAGATCTAACTAGATAGATATCTGAAAACAGATGCCTCTAATACCCCTTATAATAGAGGGATTAACAAAAAACCTAGCTTACAAAGGAAAGCAAACTTAATTTAATCACATTAAGTCCTTGTTGTTTCATCTTTCTTAATTATCATATGTAGTTTTGTAATCATCAAATCTGAGATCCCAACAATCTTCCCCTATTTATTTACAAAACAATCTTCATGAATGAAACAATCTTCAAAGCTTCCCCTTGACTTAAGATCTTCTTGAACATGCCACCACACATAAATAAGCTGCAAATCATATTTCTTGTAGTCTTCTTCCCCTTTTTGTAATCATCCAATAGGGGTCTTCTTGTAGATATGCAACTTGTAAACACTTCCCCTTAAGTGGTGCATGTAGATGGTTAAACATTTAATCAATAAGCTTCCCCTGAAACCAATATGTTTACCATCTCTTGAATCTCGAACTCTGTAGGCTCTATGTAGTGATTACTGATGAAGAAAACTGAGTATAACAAATTTGATGAAGAAGTAGAATCTCCTAAACTTGTGTCTTATGTCTTGCACTATCCACGTGACGTCGAACTTATAAATAAATTTGTGAAATATAAGTAGACCGCAACCTCTTGACAAAAACCTCATCTTCTATGAGACACATACTAAGTGATAGCAAATGTGAGCATTGAGCACCATAAGAAAAATCACACACCTTTGCTAGATTTTGACAAGTCTTTGTCACACCATTGTAAGCACGAACAAGTTATCTTTAAAGTCAATGTCCTCTATAATCCCACGACAGTTAAAGATATGATAAGAACACGCATCTGTGAAACTCAACTACAACATCAAATAAGTGATAATCAGCTGTCTTTGTAATCACATCTTCAAATAATCTCCAAAATGAGCCATAAAATAAATAGGAATAAACTATTGTAAAAAATAGTTCCATCCGAGATCCAAACGCGTCTGTTGTCCAACGTCAGACAAAACTAGCAGTACAAAGTACTCTGGCAGTACTAACAATCAAACCCAGCAGTACTAAGTGAAAAACACTAGCGGTACAAATATCCAATCCAATCAGTAACGCTTTTTCCATCATAAAGCTATCAATAAACTGTCACAATAAAGCACTCACCTTCCTCCCAATTCGTTTAGTGATACATTTTTCTATCGCTAAACTGTTGCTGACCTGTCACTTATTCTAGCTGTACAAACGTTGGAAGGACAACAATATAAACTCTTAAACGTAGGCATGTCTTAATAGCAAGTGAGCATACTAATATTTTCTTAAACAATCACACTTTGTGTGTTCAAATGTATGACAAAGGAAACCTACAACAAAAGAAAACCAGAAACATACGCAGCACAAATGTATTGCAATCGTGATACAAGAAGCAGTATTAATCCACCAAGGCAGCAATATTACTTGTACACGAGTAAATAAGAGCAGTAGTACAAACACATAGGTTTGCAATATTGATATGTGTACAAGCAGTACTAATGAGATACTAGTAGTACTAAAGTAACATTACCGACATAAGTAAAGAACCAACGAGCAGCATTAACTTGGGCTTATCAAAATCACGAACCTGCTATGGATGTCATGAATAAACCTTTTTTCATTGTCATGCTCAAACCAAAGATCTTCCAGAAAACCTTCGACGAACAAGATTCAAATATAAACACTGTCATGACCTGTTGTATAAATACGAACACCAAAACCCTTTATAATGGAACACACTTGCTGCTTGAAAGCTTCTTTTCCTTTAGAACATATGATCATGTATGTATACACAGAACCCACAATAACCATGAATAGCAACATCAAAAACCTTTCTGATCATGATGCTTTCACTGGAATACACAACAGCTTTATTCTTGGTTTTTGTCAACAAATCAAACACAGCAACCTTGTGTCTTCAACATCTTGTCATGATTGATGTACTTCATAAGAACTCTTAAGATTTATATGGAAAACCTGTACGTCCATGTTTACTATTGTAACCATAGAATTACACCTTTTCTGGTTTTATGAATTAGGGTTTCTTTCAAAACCCTAGTTTTACCAATTTCACTCTTTAAAGAAAAATAGAAAATCAATCAGAAATCACGAATAAAACCTTGAGAATCCTAGATATCAAGAGCAACCTGCTCTGATACCAATTGTGGAGATCGTTTTGCCCATCTAGGATTAGTTCTACAAACAACATTAATAAGCACAGCGGAAATTATAAAGAACAGTAATGTTGTTAAACAAGGTTTTACTACTAAACATTCAGGCCTCCATTAATTTGATCAGAATAAATGGTTACAAACTATAACAAGGACCCACAATCCTTGAGGCTACATTAACTATCAAATAAACTAACTAATATACACACGCTTTTCTTTGTGTGCAACTCCATTAGAGAGAACTATAATGGATATCTAAAACAGAAAAAAAAAGAGAAGGAAGAAAAATAGTCGTTTCAAAAAGAAGTTTATACCGAAGGAATCACTTAGAAGGATCGATTATTCGTTGATACGTTACAAAAATCAACGATGTTAAGTTTTGTAAAAAGTGGCCGATATCACCACTTGTGTAAAAGTATGTAAAGAGCGGGATGTAAGGGAAGTTGACCGTTATGGGAACGTCAACTTTGGTTGTCTTTGTCATTTCTGTGATCGAGGCGTCTGTCTATATATTCGAGTCTTTGTCATGGAACGGTCGGGGGAAAGTTACTAGCAACCGCACCTTATTTGTTGGCTTAATCTATTTGTTTTGTGAATTTTATTTAACAACCATTTTACTTCCCTTTCCTAGCAACTAACCTTAGTGTCTACTCGAACGAGGACTTGTTCGAGCATGCATGTCTATTCCGTCGTTACGGCCATGTATGCATGTCTCAGCTGCCTTGTTGGATGACGACTTTTGGTGAAAGTTAGAAGGTCCCTACCCTATATCATTCTTCATCCTAACCGCTGGTTAAACACGAACAGGGATGTGTTCGGATTGTATATGTCTATTCCGTCGTTACGGCCGTGTATATACGATACAGCTGCCTTGTTGGTGTGGTACTTATGGTGAAAGACTGTTGAATGATCAACCGTAAGCCTTCTTAACCTAATTTAGCTTTTGACTTGTTCTTCCTTAGCTTTAGCGGTGGAGATGTGTATCCTTGCCAAGCTTATGATACGAAACTAATCACGACCGAGCAATTGAGCGTACTACTTAAATGTTGCACCCTAGATTAGTTGAGTGATCTGAGTGTTTTCATTTCCATATTTCATGAGGAGCTTGGTTATGTGCAGGTGATTAGGACAAACGATGCTTAAACGGAAAATCCTTAACTTCGGTTCGGGACACATTTTCATAAACTAAACTTTTTTCTAAAGTCTACTTGAGGACAAGTAGGATTCAAGTGGGGGGATATTTGATGACATCAAATAACCTCACTTTATTATATCATTTATCCCATCTATTTTGCCCACTTTTATATAATTATTGCATTATTTGGTACTTAATCGCTTTAAAGTTGATAAACGCAGTAATTCAGGAGTGTTTTGTGAAGATAAGCTAAAAGGAGCATAAATTGGAGCTAAAACGTAGAAATTTGAAGATTTCTAAAAATTCACCAATACGCCTTATCCAACTAAAGAGATGTGGCGTATCAGCGCCAATACTTCACAATAAAACATGTTTGACTAATTCCCAATACGGCGTATCCATGCTATCTACATACGCCGTATCCATGAAGATAACTATTCAAAGATACATTAAATCAAGTAAATTGGGAATGATATCAAAGATTTATTATGAACGTTTCGTGCACTCCAAGGAATCCAACCCAATACGTCATATCAACCTTGCCAATACGTCTATCGAGTCTTTTCAGACATCTATAAAAGAAGACTCAAAACGAGTTTTCAGTGTGTAATATCATATTCTCTTAACCATACTCATTAAGACGAATTCAGAAAGAAGATTTAGCTACCAGGTCAAGCATTGAGCACGAATCCATACAATACATCGTGTAATTTTTACTCCTTCTAATCGTTCGTTTTCAATATTTTATTACGCTTGTATAATTTCCAATGTTTGTAGGCTAATACCCTGCAGGTGTATTAGCATCTAAATGAAAGTCAATGTTTGATTTTGTTTAAAAATCGATTTCTAATTTATTTTGATTGTTTAATTATGGTTATCACCTCATACTTGTTTATATGTTGAATAGTGGACCAAAGTAATCTAATACCGGGAAAGCTCTCCATAACGTGTTTTTTTTTTTTTTTTTTTTATATTCCAAATTAAAATTTTTACTAGACCAATAGGATCACGAATAACATTCTATCTTTGTCCCTTTAAATATGAGCTTAGTTGGACCGGTAGGTGACCCGTTTATGATTCAGCAATCATCTCTTAAATTAATTGATAAAGATATGAATAGAAACTACCAGTATATTAAACATCGTCAAACAATAAGTGTATAAAGTCTCGTTGGGCCTAGGGTTTTAACATGATACACACCTGCTTTGACTTCCCAAAAGATAGATTATAATTAAACTAAAGGGTGCTTTATGCGGATGCGTAAATTATGACAGGATTAATCATGTCTAGGTCTTAGGATGATATCCCGTCTAAGTCTTAAGAATGATATGCCGCTTTAAGATAAGTAAATCATTGCACTAAAACAAACAAACCAACATTGAACTGGATTTAATATGGCTAATACAGTTTTCTATCATTTGGCTTGTATCGCTTTTCTATCTTCTGATTTTCTTCTTTTGTGTTTATTATGTATTGAATTGATATTTGTTTCCACCAAACCTGTGCCAGTCTCTCAGGCTGAAAACCCCCATATCATTAGACAACGTATATAGCATAGGTTTAACCAGTAATTAGAACTAATTAAAATACTAATAGAATATAGGATTAATGTTTCACTCTTAGTGTTTGACACCCTACTTGACCGCGAACTTCCATCTTGACCAGGTAACACTACTCCGTTAAAGTGTTGTTTTATGGTTATGTCGGCTAAATATAAATTTAGAAACTTTATAATTAAATAATTAACCCTACATCATAACACCATAATTATACAAGCTAGATAAGTGGATATTTTAAAGCAGGACTGTTTGGAAAAGTGGCAGATAGTGAGAAGGATGAACTGGTAATCATTAGAGCCCTACTAAGAAGTGAATGTTCAGAAGGAGACGAGAATGGAAGCGCGTATATAGAATTCTACGAACTTTTGGCGTCTTCAAGAAATGCGTTCTAATGTTATGCTATAACTACAATGCCAAATGTCACTATGCAAGAGATTGTCCAAAGCCAGGTTTGAGATTCCAAGTATTTTCTATAACAAATGTTGCTTGCTAAAAAGGATGAAGCCACGATTATACTCACGAATGAGCAGAATGATTTTCTTCTTGTGGATGCTTCTGAGATTGAAGATCTTGAAGATTTGAGTGCCAACATATGTATGATGGCTAGGATTCAACAACCAGACAGTGATTCTAAGAATGGGCCAATATATGACTCTGCATTCAACAGTGAGGTACAAAATCCATCATCGAGTTCATGATCCATTATACTCACAAAGTGATCATTGGTATCATGAGCAGTATATGAAACTATTAAACCTACAATTAGTATGATCAAATTAAATAGTGATAATATATTTGATGATCAAATGTAGAGGTTAATGAAGTAAAAGTTAAACATTATAAAAAATACCCATGATCCACATAGTACAATGCAATGGAATCATTTATCTAGAAATGCTATAAGAGGTTGAAAAACAACAAAGAATTGCTACCAAGGTTAATCTACGACCTTTGAGCTAAACAAAGAGCTTGAGAAGTATAAGGTAAAGGTTCAAGATTTTAAAAACAAAAATGAAAATAAAACCAATTTTCATAATGAATACATCGAGGCTGATAAACAAGCAAAGAAGCTTGAGATTCAATTTCAAACTCAGTTTATTCAAGATAGAGGTAAAATCATGGCTTTAGAAAAAGAAAAAGAAGAGTTACAAATGAACGTTTCAATAGAATTAAAACAGTCTTTGCAACTCAAAAATGAATGTACTGCTTTGAAACATAAGTTTAATAAACAAGAGGATCGGTATCTCGATGATATTCTGAATTTAGAAAAAAAAGTCAAACAGAATGAAAATGTGGTTGTCAAAATGAGTAATTCTGTTCAAGCTATGTTTATGCTTGGACCAAAACCAACTATCTTTAATGATTCACAAATGAAACATAGTTTGGGTTACGAAAATTCTTATACTCTCAAGAAATCAATTTGTGTAAATCCTAAGTTGTTTGATGCTTCATATATCCATAGTTCCAATGTACATGCTCATGTTTGTGACGCTGAGGAAATTCTTGAGGATGCAACCAGGGGACAATTAAAAATGAAAGGAAAATTGGAAGATCTAATTGCCATTGAGAAAAAAGTGACTTTTCTTTCGGTTAATTATGGAAAAATGAACGATCTTTATGAAACCTTTGTTCCACAAGTTGAACTATCTCTTGAACAAAAATATTTCTCAAAAGCTTATACGTCTAATGAAACTACTGTCAATACAAATGTAAGTAGTTCGAGTTCACCTCCTTTGAAATTGCCAAAACCAAGTAAAATGCTTAAATATTTTCGAAATTTAGAGAATGAATTAATAAATTACACGTGTTATTGGATGCTAAAACTGCTCCACGATGTGTAGCATTTATAGATCTTAATGATTCAATTTAAGAAAATTTTGTTATAATGAGGTGGAACTGATTCTTGATTACTTGCATGTGATTTTCAAAGTTTTTAAAAAGAGTTTCCAGAAGATGTACAATTAGTGATGAATGTTTTTAAGTCAATGGAAAGTAAACTTGATGAAACACTGAAACAAAATTATCCTAAGAGAGCTCGACGAGGGGTGGTATTCGCACGCCAGAAACAAAATTTAGGACCAACGGCGGAGCCGTAACACACCGCCAAGTCGGTTAGGCACCCCGCGAGCCCATTAACACGCGTTTTTTGTTATTTGTTTCTTAAAATTTGAATGTGGAGGAACGTATAGTAACGGATAGGATTAAAAAAACACCCCTTTTTTGCTTATAAATACTCACTGTTATCAAACGCATTACATATAATCAACCCAAATAAAAAAATAACTACACTTTCATATACACTCCCATATTACCTTCAAAAAAATGTCTCAACAATACAACGATTTTATACTTAACATTATCTTCAATATGTCTTTTTCGTCCACTAATTCGAATGACCCTTCACCCATAACACCATCATCCGGGCATTCAACCTCAATACCCATGCCAATTCTTCTCAATACCCCTTACCATTCGTCTCAATACCCTGACCATTCTTCTGAATACCCGTAAAACCCAACGCCTTTATACAGAAAATGTGGAAACTCGACGCTATATTTTCCACAACTACCATTTACACCTCAAATGAACCGAGATCATTTTAATCAAACGGCGTTTCTACAATACCAACAATAACAAGAATTCTTTAAGCAAATGAATCTGTGTACTTCTTCACGACCAACACTAATGATTCCACCACAACAAGGTTTACACAACACACCACCAAACTCACTACCACACTCAATAATGCACTCACTATCATAAGCTTCACAATCTGATTCGTTTACCATCGAAAAAGGCAAAGCAAAATCCTAAGGAAGAAAACCCCCACTAAAGAAAATTGACGTCACGCATACTCGTTGGCAACAATTCGAAGAAAAACTTTTGGCCGAAACATACATACAAAGTTTGGAGGACCCACGACTTCGCATTGACCAAACTTCTAAGTCGTTTTGGGGTAAAGTTACTAGTAAATACAACCGCCATGAATGACACAAGCGTATAAAGGATATGATCATGGGAAAGTGGACAACTTTGACACGTGATTGCAACAAATTCGTTAGAGTTGTTGATGAGCATGCACGGTTGAGTGGTGGAAATGACTCAGCGTGCCTTGTTCGTTGTTATAAGACGTTTAACGAAACTTGGGTGTTAGAAATACGAAAGTATCGGTCACTTCCATTAATATCATTAGATAGCTTGTATAGTAATATTTGGAAACTAGATAGGCTAGTCAAGGAAAAACCCATGGAAAGCCCATGGACAAGGCCTTATCCAACCGGCCACACTAGGTATTTAAACCCTTTCCATGCTATGGAAAGGGTGTTGGTTGTTTTATTTCACACATAGTAATACATGTTTTTCTCTTTCACTTTTATCTCACTAGAAGCAACCTTCCACTTTCTATTTCTCTCTCTATATTTCTTCATAGTTCTTTGTGTGTTTAAAGATTACTTAGATTCTATAATTGGTATCAAGAGCCATGGGGTGATAATCAAATTATTGTGTGTGTTTCCTCTTCTTGTTCTTGTTCGTCCATTTGGTTCGAATCATACAAAAAGTTTTCACTTTTTGTGGGTTTAAAAACCATAAAGTTTACTACTTTCTTATATCTTTATCTTAGTATTATCTAGTTGTACAAGCAAAACCTTGGAAAATACATAAAAATCTTCACTTTTATGTGTTTTGGTTCGAAAAAGTATTTTTTAGTCCAAAATCTTGATTTGAAAATTTTTGTGTTAAAAAGTTTAAAGTTTGTATTTTTAAGGTTCTAATAGGCTTATATAAGTAAGTTGTATAAGAAATTTTGAGTAAAAATGTCAAAAAGTAAGTCTTTTAGTGTTTTAGAAAAGTTGAAGTTAGTTTTTGCAGGAGGAGAATTAAATGTGTTCTTGAAGGCGAATTAGGAATTTTTTTGAAGGCGAATTAGTTATCTTTCTTGAAGGCGAATTAGCTTTTTTCTTTGAAGGCGAATTAGTTGTTTTCTTTGAAGGCGAATTAGCTATTTTCCTTGAAGGCGAATTAGTTACTTTTCTAGAAGGTGAATTAGCAATTTTTCTTTAAAGACGAATTAGTTGTTTTCTTTGAAGGCGAATTAGTTATCTTTCTTGAAGGCGAATTAGCTCTTTTCTTTTAAGGAAAATTAGTTATCTTTCTTGAAGGCGAATTAGCTCTTTTCTTTGAAGGCGAATTAGTTATCTTTCTTGAAGGCGAATTAGCTATTTTCCTTAAAGGCGAATTAGTTACTTTTCTAGAAGGTGAATTAGCAATTTTTCTTGAAGAAGAATTAGCTGTTTTTCTTTGAAGGCGACGAATTAATTATTTCCTTGAGGCGAATTAATTTCTTCATAAAAGGCGAATAAACCTTACTTGAATTATACGGTTTATTTCTTTGATTTGTAAAATCCCGTGAAACGTTATTTTCCGGTTTAATCAAGAATAGTAAAATCCCGTGTAGTTTTAAGACTTAATTTACCTAAAAGACAACTCACTTTAGCACAATTACTTCGTATCACTGTCCGATCAACAAGTAATCTAATAACATCAAATCAAAATCGATTCAATGATACCAACTGGACAAAAGAATACTCTTGCTGAGTAGATGATACTCTCTGGTGCTGACAATCGTCCACCAATGTTGGACAAAGACTTGTATGATTCTTGGAAAAGTAGAATGGAACTATACATGCAAAATAGAGAACACAGAAGAATGATACTTGAATCAGTTGAACATGGTCCACTCATTTGGCCTACGATTGAAGAAAATAGGGTGACCAGGACAAAGAAATATGTTGAATTGTCTCCGACTGAGAGAATTCAAGCTGATTGTGATATGGAGGCAACTAATATCATCCTACAAGGTCTACCAACTGATATCTATTCACTTGTGAATCATCACAAAGTTGCCAAGGATCTATGAGAAAAAGTTCAACTATTAATGCAAGGTACTTCTTTAACAAAGCAGGAAAGGGAGTGCAAAATGTATGATGCATTTGATAAGTTTACTCACATCAAGGGGGAATCACTTCATCTGTGTTACTTGAGATTTACTCATCTGATCAATGACATGAACATTTACAACATGAAACTGGAGTAATTTCAAGTTAATACTAAGTTCTTAAACAGTTTTCCACCTGAATGAAGTAAGTCTGTGACTGATGTCAAGCTTGTAAAAGATTTTCATACTACCAACTTTGATCAGCTTTATGCATATCTTGAACAACACGAATTGCATGAAAATGAAGTCCGTCTTATGCGTGAACGCAATCAAGATCCACTTGCACTAGTTGCGAATCATCAAATGACACCACCTCACTTTAACACTTATCAGTCTTCATATAACAATCCTCGGTTTCAACAATAGTTTTCACCATCTCAGTCTCCTCAATATGGATCAAATCATCCCACACAACATTACTCAACCACTTATCCATCCACACCACATGCAATCACTTATCCATCAGCACCGTATCCACATGCTTACTCATCAACTGTTCATCAAAAGGCTTGTCCACAACCATAATCCGTTCCTCAAATTGAATATACTGTCTCTATAGTTAATCAACAAACATACCTTGCTGAATTTCCTCAAATAGACTCCGGTCTAGCAGTTCATGTGTTTAAGCAAGGAGATGACCCTATTGATGCCATTAACAAAATGATGTCATTTCTGTCTACTGTCGTCACATCTCGTTTCCCATCTACTAACAATCAGCTAAGAAACTCATCTAAACCAAGACAACAAGCAACTATTTATGATGGAAGAGTGATTGTTCAACCACTTCAGGGGAGACAAAATTCTTATGCTGCTGGTACTTCAGGAACAAGAGCTAATACTTCAGGAACAGGTGGGAATTATTCAAGTCAACAAAGAGCTGTAAAGTGTTTTAACTGCCAAGGGGAAGGTCATATGGCAAAACAGCGTCCAAAGCCAAAGAGGAAAAAAGGATGCTACGCGGTTCCGAGAAAGGGTTTTATTGGTTGAAGCTCAAGGAAATGGTAAAGTTCTTACTGAGGAAGAATTGGAATTTTTGGCAAATCCTGGTGTTGTAGAAGGTCCAGTTACACAGTCGGTCATCACACATAATGCAGCTTATCAAGAAGATGATTTGGTTGCATATGATTCTGACTGTAACGAGATATGTACAGCCAAAGCAGTTCTTATGAGCAATTTGTCTAGTTACGGATCAGATGTTCTCTTCGAGGTACCAATCTCTGACAACACTAATAATGATATGCTAAATCAAAGTGTGCAAGAGATGCCGTATTCTAAACCTTCTAATTTTGTGGAACATTCAGAGAATGAGATACATAGTGATACTAATATCATTCCGTACTTTCAGTATCTGATTGAATCACAAAATGCAGTTGTTTATGATACAAATTCTTTTGCACAACAAGATGCCTTGATATTATCTATGTTTGAACAACTGTCAAATCAAGTAACTAACTGTAACAAGGTTAATAACACTAGTACAAATCTGGGATTTCGTCACACATGCTGTTTTTTGAATGGCCACACAATCAGATATCTATGTGACTAAATGTACGAGAATAAAATAAACAGCCACACTTGAACTCATTTTGTGTGACTATTTCAGAATTTCATTGTCACACATTTAAATATTTATGTGACTAGAGGTAACTGGTAATTTTTTGTTGATTATTTAGTCACTTATAATTTGAGACGTGTGACAGATACAAATAAGTTTGAAACATTACTCACACTATATATATACATATGTGACAAATATATGTCACACAATTGAACAGTGTGACCAAATGTCATATATGGTCACACTAAACCATAGACATACATGATTAAGTGTAACCAAAATTTGATACATATGGTCACGTAATTAAATATGTGTGTCTAAAGTTTAGTGTGTGTTTGCTTGCCAAAGCCTAATGTGTATAGTCACATTTAATTGTAGCATGATCATGTGACTATAGGCTTTACAATAGTCACACCATATCAAAAATGTGTATCCAAGTTATGTTTATGGCCACGTTATAAAATATTTTTCATACCAAAAACATTTTGGCTCTTCCTTCTCCCTCTTATTGTTCCCGCTAAAAGTTTTCCCCAAAATCTCAAACCCTAAAAATTTCCCTGTTAGATCTCAAAACCCACTCATCTCTCTTTATCGAATCAACTATCTTAAAACCCAAAATCTCCATTCAACCCCCATATCTCCAAAAGCCACAACTTCCCACCATTTGGTCCTGCCTCATCTCGAACGAACAACACCACATCCTATTTCCATCTTTCATCAGCCACCATTTTGGATCTAAGGTTTTCATTTTCTTCTTGTACGCTATATTTTGTTTGTTCTCTATTAATGTAATTGATTTCTATAATTAAAAGTTGCTACCTTTTTCATGAATTGCTTTGATGCATATGGTTGCTCGGCATACGTGTGGATACTAATTTTCCGTGAGAATCAGAGACGCAGAAATTGGTAAGTCGCCTTTTAAAAACAAATGGAATGTCTTTTATTTGTTTGTTGGTTTATGCGGGCTGTGATATACGTAGTGTTTGCTGTTTAGTGGAATAGGTGGACTTAGGAGTTTGAAGGGATCAAGATAACCAAACATATATGCTAAACGATAGCTAATGGGAATAAGCCCTGACCTCATGTTCATAAGCTGGAAATTGGTCGATGGAATGCTTGAATAATTAATATCATTTCTCTTATCTAGATCTTACAGGTTATGATGCCCACCAATTGCTCGATGGAATGCTTGAATGAAATTGGTCTTTTATGTAAGTTTGGGTTAAATGTTAGATGTTACTATAGTTTTCAAAAGCATTTGATAGGTGTAACAGGCTGTGTTTTTTTGTTTGGTATAACAGATTCAAAATGAGAAGTTGGTGACTAGCATTGGTTTTAAAATCGACATTACCCTTAATGAAGGTTTCTGCTTTCATGAAAGCACTAGGAATCCCTGCTCTCTCAGAGGTTGTGTCTCGTTCTCATTTTTTTCATCTTTTTGTTCTAAACAAGTCATGTGGGGTGTTTGGATTTGTGTTTTAGTGCTGATTATATGATTATTGTGACTTGAAGTCGAATAAAGTTAGAATATATGAATACTGCAACAAAACAGATTAGGACTTCAAATAATTTATTGCAAGAAAACTGATTATCTGAGGAAAAATTTAAAATGGCTTATCTACATTTTTTTTGAAAGAAGATTTTCATTTAATTGGTAATGATATTGCTGGATATGATAAATCTAAGGTGGAGTGTTACAACTGTCATAAGTTGGGACACTTTGCCAGGGAGTGCAGAGCATCAAGAAGCAAGGAAGATCAGTTCAGAAATCAAGACAACACTAGGAAGCAAGGAAACAAAGAAGACACTTCCAAGGCAATGTTGGATATTGATGGTGTAGGTTTTGATTGGAGTGACATGGCAGAAGAACAAGTTCAGACAAACATGGCTCTAATGGCGTTTTCAGACTCAGAGGTACACAATGATAAACCTTGTACTAAATCATGTCTGAAAAACTATGAAACTTTAAAGAAACAGTATGATGATCTGCTTGCTAAACAACTTCGAACTAAATTTGAGGCAATTACTTATAAAAGAGGACTGGATACTGTTGAGGCACAACTTGTCACATATAGGAAGAATAAGGTTCTTTTTAGTGAAGAAGTTGCTGTCCTAAAAAGAGAAGTAGGAATCAAACAATATGAAATTAATGTGCTTAAAAGTCTTCACCAGTTTGATCGATTAGATGTATGGGAATTAGTCGATAGACCACTATGCAAAAATGTTATTAACATGAAGTGGCTCTAGAAAAACAAACGCAATGAGGAGAGTACTATAATTCGCAATAAATCTCGTCTTATAGCTAAGGGATAGCGTCAGCAGGAAGGAATCGACTTCAAAGAGTCATTTGCACCAATCGCTCGATTGGAAGCTCTTCGGTTATTCATTGCGTATGCTGCACACAAATCATTTCCAGTATACCAGATGGACGTCAAGACAACATTTCTTAATGGTCCTATGAAAGAAGAAGTGTACGTTAGTCATCCAGACAGAAGCGTAGACCCACATCATCCTGACAAGGTCTACCGTCTCAAAAAGGCATTATATGGACTCAAACAAGCTCTAAGGGCATTGTATGATGAACTCTCCAACTTCCTGGTATCCAAAGGATTCTCCAAAGGTTCTATTGATCCAACTCTGTTTATTACTAAAAAGGGGAAGACATATTGCTTGTGAAAATTTACGTTGATGACATTATTTTTGGTTCTACGAACCCAAAACTTTCTAAAAAATTTGAGAAATTAATGCACAAAAGGTTTGAAATGTCTATGACGAGGGAGCTGAAATTCTTTTTAGGAATTTGATATAGCAATTCTATATACGTAAAATATAAAATATATAATATATGATGGAAAAATTACCAATTTACCCTTGAGGACAAAGGTGAAAAGGAAATTCTTCAAAATATATATAATTCAAAATATATATAATATAATATAATACGTATATTAACCGGGAAGTATGATTCCCGGGTCGCTATCCCCAACGACTTGTGAAATTGAAACCACGTTAGATGTTCGGACAATGATTTGAATTGAAGCCAAAGTTTGATTTGATTATCTACTTTTTAAAAAATTAAAATTAACAAATTCTAACAATTAAACATAAAGACAAATAACGGGAAACCAAAATTTAACTAAAAACGCAAAACGGGACCCTTAAACGGGGGCCAAAAACCCTAAATTACTAAAAATAAACCTAACTTAAATTTTTCTCTTTAAATGGACTCTATTTGACTAAAAAGTAAGTTTAAAAAAAACTTGAACAAAACCGGAGTTAAAATGAGCGTTAAAACATGAAAAACGAGAACGGGAACGAATCCCGTTCTTTAAAAAACGAAATTTTGCAATTTAGACCCTACGAAAGCAAACCTAGTTTTCCTATGAACTTTATGATAAAAGAAAATTTTCTAAAAAAGATTTATATTTTTTGATTATTTTTCTATTTTTTATGATTTTTTAAAGTTTTTAATGAAAATAAATGTTTAAAAATACTAAACGAACTATAAAAATTCTAGAAAAATTACAGAAAATAGCTTACACTACTTAAAACCTAGGAAAAATAAGCTTATAATCACAGCTTATCAAATAAGCCACGAAATAAGCTATAACAGCTTATTAGGCTTATAAGGGAAAAATGTGTATAAAAGTTAAATTGTGTGAGAGTCTAATGGAAAAGACCCAAGGGCACAGCGGTAGTGAGTGTGGTGTGTGTGTTTATAAAAGGGTTGAGGTGTTGAGGTCGGGGGTTCGAGCCTTGCTCACCCCCGATTTCCACTTCCCTTTTTTTTTAAAAAACTTAAAGAACAAAAGTTGTAGATTGAGCTTTTTTAAGCAACTTTAACAAAGACACTATAAGCTCAATCTCAAAATTAAGCTCTCAAACAGCTTATCAAGTTGACTGTTTCAGAAACTTAGCTTTTAAGAGCTAAAAAACTAGTTTGCATTCAATTAAGCACACTTACTTCAAATAAGCACCAATTTCAAATCTAAAAGCTGTCCTAGAAAGCTTATGATATGCAAAAGCAAATTTTGATAAGCTGAATGAACCAAAAACACTATAAGACTTCTAAATTTAATGATCAAAACAACAAACTCAGAAACAAGCACTTAAAACTCAAAATCTAATTAAGCTAGAATCATCAATAAGCTATAATAGAAACTAAGCTTTTGGAAACTTAATCAACAACTATTAAGCTACAAAAATCAATCATAAAACTAAACACTATAAGCTAGAAATCTTAGATTTAAAAACTAAGTTCTAACAGCTACTGTTTTTTTTCTTTGGCTTTTTGAGAATTTTTTTATGAACTTTAAAAGCTAATTTACCCTAAGAAATAAGCTAGAAATGTAAAAACAAGATTTAAGCTACATTCACCTATATGAAATCTAAGAGACTACTTAATTTAAAAAGCTAAAACCTAATTAAGCTACCTAAATTCGTAATCCAAATGGGCTATAGTTTTAAGACTGCAGTACCTATCTACTGATGCATTTGACAAAGAGTCAAAACAAAATTACATGTGACCTTGGTGGTCAATCCTGCAATGAACACTCTCAATGAGTGTGTTTGATCAT
>BQNB010066222.1:0-34643 GCA_026074375.1 Tanacetum coccineum
TGATCATTGTGTAACAAAATTCCTAAATGAGGTCAACTCGCGTGCTAAGGTTCCATCCAATAAGACGATGAACAGAAACAAACCCGTAGAGCAAACAAGTTTTGCAAAGAAACCAGCAAGACAGATCCTAAAAGGACATAGGTTTTCAATCAAAAAGACTTCCGTTGTGCATGAGAAAACAATGACTCTTAGATCTTGTCTTAGGTGGAAACCAACGGGTAAAATTTTCAAGACAGTTGGTCTTAGGTGGGTTGCTACTGGAAAGATATTCACATCTAGCACAACCAAGGTTGACATTGAACCCACAAATGGTTCAGATGAGGATATCACTAACCCATATGAATGAGAACAAACTCTTAATGTTAGTGCATGTACTCTTAACTTAAGTGCAGGTACATCTTTTAATCTCAGAGTTTGGCTACTAAAAAGATTGATATCTCAAAAACCAGGGGTTTAAGGAATTCAAATCTGATAAACAAGCAATGACTTCTGATCATAACAGTTCAGAACTCGGAATTCACGACCATAGCAATGAACCGTCTAGTTCAAAGCTGGTTCCAAAAGTTGTTCCTTCAACAGATACAACAGCTCCGTCAAAACAAGAGTTGGATCTTCTATTTGGTCCTTTGTACGATGAATTTTTCACTGCAGGTACTTCATGTGTCAACAAATCTTCTTCTCCCACTGACAACTCTATACAACAAGACACACCACCTTCAGCGACTGCTCAATCTACCACATAATTGATCACTCCAACTACAACTATCACTGCTGAGGACAACATGTAAATATTTTTGAGAAAAAAAAACAAATACAAAAATATAAAATTTCAAAAAGAAAATACAAAATCAAAAAATCAGAAAATGTTTCACAAAAAGAATCTTCTCAACATGTCTCTTGGAATCAATAACATTTACGTACCTAGAAATGTTGATTAACATCGACACGGGCATGTAAATGAAGTTCGAACAGGATTTTCAAATGCTTTCGAAACATGTCATTTCTAATATTTCTTCATGACTTGCAATTGCTCTCAGATTGCAATTCAGACCCGAACGACAAAGGAGAGTGTATGTTTCAGTGCGCTTATCCTTAAAGTTAGAAGAGAAGTCTTCTAATATTTGGTTTTTCAAAAAGTTGAACACAATTTTTCAAGAATTTCTCATTGACGATTCATAATCTTTCAAAATTGTGTGTTCAACACTCCATCCCTCATAAAGTTTTACAAGACAATTCTTCTACATGTGGTGTCATTTTCAAAATGAGTCAATGTTTGAGGGGGAGATTTTTGAAAAATAAAGTTTTAATGATTTTGGATACATCATAACATGACAATATTTATGTATTCAAAACATTATAAAAAGTCTTAACAACAACTCAGTAATAATAATGACTACTTAATAGATTGTATGTTATAAGATGATTTAGTGGTTGAGCACAGTTTTTCAAGAATTCTTCAATGACAATTCATAATCTTTTAATATTGTGTGCTCAACAAGGCTAACCCTCAATTTTATATTCATTTTTACAACTTGGTATCATTTTTTTTGGTGTCAAACATATGTAAAATTAAGGAGGAACAAGTTAAAGTTCCATATAATTCATGCTAATATTGTTTTTCCCATAGAGTTTTCATGACAAATTTTAGTCACATGGTATTTTAAAAACTAAGTGAACTAGTATTTAAAATAAAGGAAGAAATGTAATTAAAATGTGATCTTGATAATAATAAGTGATCTAATCGACTCAAAGTGCTTGATACTCTTTGAAAAAGGTTTTATGGTTATGATCTCATACCCAACAACCTATTAATTTCACGACGAGTACTAAAACCAAAACGCACTAATCAAGTCTAGAGCCAAGAGATCAATAAAATAAATCTCATTAGGACACATTCCATTACAAACACTTGTTGAACATCATTAAGTTCACAAGCTGTTAACAAGAGTCCTACGCATTATCCTTGTGGTATTGCCAGAAAATCCGAGTGATACTTAAGTATTCACCGTGAAGATGGAAATCCTGCTTGAGCCAACATCAAACAAGCTCTTGGTAGGTGACTTGCGCGATTCTATATGAATCAAACTTATGTCAACTGGAAAGAAACGATGGTGCGATTCTATGTGAATCAAACTTGTTCCAGTAAAATGAATTGACGGTTTAATTAGAAAGATAGTAACTATCTGATTCACTCTTACCGTGTTGTATGCTTTGAGACGCCCCGGTAACGAGAACAGCTAGTGCAGCTGCGAAACCCTGTCAAGAAGATACATATGAATTCTATCTGATCATAGGCAATATTTATACTGATTAATGGGGAACCATGGTTATTGCAACCTTATTCGACGAAGTGACAAAGACACTCTCGTCCATATCTGTTGATTATTACTAACGTAAACTTGCAGGTTATACGGTGGCAGTGGTATCCCATTCCAGCTGAAGTCGGATTCATGTTGGTCAAGACACAAGATCGCAAATTTGCAAAGACGATCAAGACTGAAGGATAAAATTTAAAGATCTCGAACATAAAAACAAAGTCAAAAGACAATGACAAAGGATCAAGATCAAATATCACACAACATGAAAGAACAAGCCTACAACAAAGACAGAGACCAAGATCACAAGAGCTTAACGACAAAAGCAATCTCATTGATCTCATAAAGGAGTGTCACAATAAACTCACTTCGGGGGAGATTGTTAGCCTCAAAATATCAAGTTGAACAAGGAAGTTTGTTCATTAAGAATATTAGGTCTCGGTCATTCATTTATGTAACGTTGTAATAGGATAGAAACGAGAAACGGGCTCGTCATCTAATCTAATATTACACATGTATCGGGCTAATGCCTAAAGCAATCCCGAGCCTGGCCCAAGTTATAAGCCCACACGTCACATGTTAGTTGTGTGGGTATATAAACCCTTTTCCACCAAGGAAAAAGGTGTTGGTTCCATTTGTATTTCTCTCATTTTGTAATCAACCACACTCTTTTTCTTCTCTCTACTTTCTCTCTCTAACCTCTCTTTACAATTTCTTCTTATTTTCTCTTCTTATTTTCTTGGTCTCCATGGTAAAGTGAAAGTGTTTCCGGGTTCTAACAGATTGGAAGGAAATGCATACTGATAAGGCTAAGCCTTGTAGTTTTCACTCCTTTTTAGAGAAGCAGTATACATTTCATGATCTGAGGTCCTATGATCATCCTTTTTGCATATCATGCAGTAGAGAATCCTATAGCAATCATCAATTGAGTGATTGGTATAGTGACAGAGTTAACACTTAAGTTATGGTTTTTTGAATAGGCTTAGGCATGAGTGACTTTGATGAGCCAGAATTATAAACTTTAGGTTTTGAATCTTGACTCATTTTTTATGAGTCAACTGACTTAGATGACCCAGTCTGTTAAATATGTGAATTTAATTATTGAGTCATTTGGGTAAAATTGACCTTTTCATCAATTAACATATGAACAAGCTTAGTTAATTCATTTATCTTTGATTCTTGTTTAGTGTTCTTGACTTTAGTAGGAACTCTTGTTTAAAGAATCCCGTGTTTCAGGCTTTGTATGTTTCCTGATACCTAAGCCTGATCTCTCTTTTTGAGAATGGGTTGGAAGGTCAATGGCATTACCTCTGACTCTCTGAGCTTGGTGAAGCTCTTGAAGATTTTTCAGGGGAGGTAGAGGAGTAAGGGATTATGCTTTAGAATCTTTAGATGATTCAAGAGTAGTTAATGTTTTAGTGGGTTTAAGAGACTCATTAACAGCTTAACTTTTAGGGACTAGAATTCTTCTAATATTAAAGTTTGGAAGTTTATTGTTAGGATTGAGTCTCTTAACCCAGTCTTTGGATTTTGGGACCATTTCTTGGTCATAACGCATGGAAGCAGGAACGAAAAGATTTTAATTTTCATTTATTTTTGATGATGATCCAGTGAATAATTCACCACTAAGAACTATCTTCTTTTGGTAAGGAATTTTCTCACTGATGCATTGACTAACCTTTTTTGAGCTAGTTAGCCATTTTTCATTGATCTTTTTCTCTTCTTTGAGTTGTTCTTAAAGAGGATGATTTAACTTAGTAAATTCAGTGTTTTGAAATTGAAAAGTGACAGCATCAAGCTTAGCTTGTTTTAAGATTAATAGTTTATCTCTACACTTGTTTAATATAAAAACTATTTTGAAAGTAAGTTCAATCTTTGCTCTTCAACAAACTTAAGATCAATATTGATATACTTAAGGTAATTTTTGCCAATCGGCATCTTCATCCATAGAGAGAAGAATATTTACCTTTCTCATGGTGATGTCGATCCATTTATCATTTCAAGCATGATTCTTTCCTACAGTGAGCTAATCATCAGCTAGAGCCATCAGTACCTTGACCTGAGTTACTTCTTCATCATTGGAAACCTCTTCCTCATCCCAATCAAAGGTTTCAGCAACTAAACCTTTGTTCTTTGGTTTAAATGCCTTTGGGTTCTGAGAAGTAGAGGGACTGGCCTCAAGGAGTGCAAGTTTAGCTTTCATTTTCTTATACTCAGTCTTGTAATCTTTCTGAATTTTTGGATCAACTTGACTACTTGAATTTTGAGAAGATTGCACAAGTTTTGGAGTGAACTTGGGTTGAAATCCTTTTGACACTGATGAATAACTAGTCACTGGTGATTTGTAAGAAGGTTCACACGTTTTAGAAAAACAGTCTTTTGCAAAATGACCTTTTTTGCCACATTTGTAATAGTCAGTGTTTTCATTTGCTTTTTGACTAGAAAGATTATTTCTTCTTTTTATAAAATGTTTTGAATTTGCCAAAAAGGCTCTTTCATGAAACTCAATATCTAAGTCTCTGAGATACTCCTCACTAGACCTTTCATCTACCTCATCATCAAAATTTTCTTGGAAATCCTGTATAACACTATTAGAAAAGAAGGCACTAGAAATAGCAGTGCTTGAGAGAGTAGTTATGAGGGCCTTTTTGGTGTTAAAATACCTTCTTTGGATTAGGTTGTCCTCATAGACAAACCTTTTATAGATATCTGCAATGTCAATAGTTTGAGTATGATTGGCATTCCTTAGTCCCTGAGAGAAAGTTAACAACTTCTCAGGGAGACTGTTCACAAAACCAACATTGATTTTATGTTTAGAGAGGTTAACACCATCATTGGCAAGCTAATTGAGCATGGTATTATAGCGGGTGTAGGTCTGTGAGAGACTTTCAGTGGGTTTAGCCCTAAAAGTTTGATACTCAAGTTTCAGATCCATGATCCTATTTTCCTTGGTATCTAAGGGACCTTTAAAGCTGTGAACCAAGTCAGTCCATGTTGCTTTAGCTGTTTCATAACTAATGACTGACTCTATTATGTCATTGACATGGCATAATGATGCTTTTAAGGTGTTGGTCTTAAACGACCACCCTCCTCTCATCTGGGGTCCATTGGGACTCAGGATTAACATCACCTTCAACTGTTTTTGGCTGATATGGACCATCCTTAATACATTTTGAGTAGTAGGGTTCCATTCCCGCTAAGTAGCAAAGCATTCACTTTTTCCACTTATTAAATTTTCCCGGCTCTAATTTAGGAGCAATAGCAGCATAGCTACCTACCTTTTTGTCAACTAGCTGAGGTATATTATTTACTGCAGCCATTTTAGGATCTAGATTTTAAAAACTTCAAGCAGATTTAAATGTTAAAAAGTTTTATAAACCTTCTGCTCTAATACCACTTGTTGTCCCCTCTTAGTTAGTAAAAAATAACTACAAAGTTATCATTAACTAACTCATGGCTAGTAAACAAAGTAAGGTATTTGTTCTTTGTAAAGGTTTTGTGTAAGTAAAGATAAATACAAAGTAAAAGACACAAAAAATAACTTTTCAACGTTTAATTCTTTTTATTAAGAGTTATACCCCATTGTATGTGGAACCACAATGGGGATTGAATGACAATGTACGTGTGTGTGTGATCTCCTCACTAATAACTATAGATAAACCTAAAGTGTTATGCAAAGTTAACTACTATGCTAACCAACTAAGCTATCCCAGGGACTTAGTAGATTTGGAGGAGTAGGTGTTTGTGAAAGTTACGACTTTGAATGCACAAACATCACCTACTCCTTTATAAGAGTTTTATATATATACTACTTAGGTAGGGTCATACCCACATGGGTGATAAGTGCGTGTCCTAATGTTGATAGGCTAGTACTAAACGTACAACTTTGTCTTTATTACATTTCTATTCTAAGTATGAGACAACAACACTTTCTAAGGTCAGTACTGACACTGACCTTGTCTTCACACCCTATTTAGGATAATGGAATTTCAGACAGATAAGAGCTTGGAATTATATGTTTCAAACTATCTCGCCTATTCTTTAGTCTCTTGTCTTTAGGGTCTTCTAGTTGTTGGAGATCATATGGAGTTCAGTGAGTCTATTGCCACAACTCAATGAACCCATCACTTTCTTCTTTGGCTCAAGCTTCATTCACTGAGTGCCGCCTAACTGAATGATACAGTCTTTCTTGTAGACTAAGGCTGAGTATCCTAAAGGTAACTCACTAAGTGACTTTTCACTCACTAGCCTTGAAATGTTTAAAGGTTATTGACACTTAGGATATTTTGTATTCAAATCCTAAGTGAAAGATCATTAGGCACTGAAATTGGCCTAACATGTAGTTAGGAAAGAAAATTACCTAGGTCAAAGCATGGTTGGATAGTTGGATTTACCAATGTTTGTGAACAACAACAATTTTCTGAAATATTAGATATATGCTCAAGTGTTTGTCTTTCTTCTGTCATTTTAATAATATTAATTAATTCTGTTTTTACGTTATTAAATCTGGTCATATAATTCAGGCAATTAGTCCCATAGCACATCTCCTATATATAGTCTAACTCTTCAACAGTCTTAATAATCGAAACAAATTCACAACATCGATCCAAAACAATAATCTTATTCACAAACTTTTAGACTTGTCGATTTTGCAAACATGACGATGAACATCGTCAATGGCAGAAAGCAAAATGTTTTGATGTTCCCATGGTTAGGCCCATGGCCATGTTTCAACTTTTCTAGAACTAGCAAAAAAACTTATTAACATAAATCTCTTCAACGTCTACCTTTGCTCGACTCCTGCTAATCTCGGTTCGGTTAAACGAGCACAAGTGAACGAGTTTCATAGCATTTTAATGTAATTTAAGTATTTAATGTAATTTCTTTTTTCTGATTTCATTTTTTTCAACCAAACACGCGTTGGTTTTTGCAAATTCCAATTCCTTCATATTCCAAATCCTAGAGATTCCAGTTCATAACATTCCATTCATTCACATTTAAATTCCTTAAACAAATTCCAATTCCGCCAAAAACATTATGCGAACCAAACGGGCCCTAATCATATGTCTTCTTTGTGATATATTTTGTTGACAAAGAGTAATAGGGTTGTCATGTGTTGCGGCATAGTGTTTTAAAATGCGTAAATCTCTACTGAAAATTGTTCGCAAACTTGTTCATTAACAATATAGTTAGGAAAGAAAATTAACTAGGTTAAAGCATGGTTGGATACTTGGATTTACCGATGTTTGTGAACAACAACAGTTGTCTAAAATATTAGATATAGCTCAAGTGTTTGTCTTTCTTCTGTCATTTTTATAATATTAATTAATTCCATGCAATATTTTACGTTATTAAATCTATTCATAAAATTTAGGCAATTAGTCCCATAGCATATCTCCTATATATAGTCCAACTCTTCAACAGTCTTAATAATCGAAACAAATTCACAACATCGACCCAAAACAATAATCTTATCCACAAACTTTTAGATTTTTAAATTTTGCAAACATGATGATGAACCTCGTCAATGGTAGAAAGCAAAATGTTTTGATGTTCCCATAGTTAGGCCCATGGCCATGTTTCAACTTTTCTAGAACTAGCCAAAAAACTTATTAACACAAATCTTTTCAATGTCTACCTTTGCTCGACTCCTGCTAATTTTGGTTCGGTTAAACGAGCACAAGTGAACGAGTCCCATAGCATTTTAATGTAATTTTAAGTATTTTAATGTAATTTCTTTTTTCTCATTTCATTTTTTTCAACCAAACACGTGTTGGTTTTTGAAAATTCTAATTCCTTCATATTTCAAGTCCTAAAGATTCCAGTTTCTAACATTCCATTCATTCACATTTCAATTCCTTAAACAGATTCCAATTCCGCCAAAAACATTATGTGAACCAACGGGCCCTAATCATATGTCTCCTTTGTGATATATTTTGTTGACAAAGAGTAATAGTGTTAGCACGTGTTGCAGTAGAGCGTTTTAAAATGCGTACATCTCTTGGAAATTGTTCGCAAACTTGTTCATTAACAACATTATATAGTTAGGAAAGAAAATTAACTAGGTTAAAGCATGGTTGGATACTTGGATTTACCGATATTTGTGAACAACAACAATTGTCTGAAATATTAGAAATATGCTCAAGTGTTTGTCTTTCTTCTGTCATTTTTATAATATTAATTAATTCCATGTAATATTTTACGTTATTAAATCTAGTCATATAATTCAGGCAATTAGTCCTATAGCACATCTCCTATATATAGTCCAACTCTTCAACAGTCTTAATAATCAAAACAAATTCACAACATCGATCCAAAACAATAATCTTATTCACAAACTTTATACTTGTCGATTTTGCAAATATGATGATGAACATCATCAATGGCAGAAAGCAAAATGTTTTGATGTTCCCATGGTTAGGCCCATGGCCATGTTTCAACTTTTCTAGAACTAGCCAAAAAACTTATCAACACAAATCTATTTAACATCTATCTTTGCTCGACTCCTGCTAATCTCGGTTTGGTTAAACGAGCACAAGTGAACGAGTCTCATAGTATTTTAATGTAATTTATTTTTTCTCATTTCATTTTTTTAACCAAAACACGCGCTGGTTTTTGCAAATTCCAATTCTTTTATATTCCAAATCCTAGAGATTCCAATTCATAACATTCTATTTATTCACATTTAAATTCCCTAAACAGATTCCAATTCTGCCAAAAACATTATGCGAACCAAACGGGCCCTAATCATATGTCTTCTTTGTGATATATTTTGTTAACAAAGAGTAATAGGGTTGCTACTTGTTGCGGCAGAGCATTTTAAAATGCGTACATCTCTACTGAAAATTGTTCGCAAACTTGTTAATTATCAACATTATATAGTTAGGAAAGAAAATTAACTAGGTTAAAGCATGGTTGGTTACTTGGATATACAAAGTTTGTGAACAATAACAATTGTCTGAAATGTTAGATATATGCCTAAGTGTTTGTCTTTTTTCTGTCAATTTTATAATATTAATTAATTCCATGCAATATTTTACGTTACTAAATCTGGTAATATAATTCAGGCAATTAGTCCCAAAGCACATCTCCTATTTCTAGTCCAACTCTTCAACAATCTTAATAATCGAAACAAATTCACAACATCGATCCAAAACGATAATCTTATTCATAAACCTCTAGACTTGTCGATTTTGCAAACATGATGATGAACATCGTCAATGGCAGAAAGCAAAATGTTTTGATGTTCCCATGGTTAGGCCATGACCATGTTTCACCTTTTCTAGAATTAGCCAAAAAAAACTTATTAACACAAATCTCTTCAACGTCTACCTTTGCTCGAATCCTGCTAATCTTGGTTCGGTTAAACGAGCACAAGTGAACGAGTCCCATAGCATTTTAATGTAATTTTAAGTATTCTAATGTAATTTCTTTTTTATCATTTTATTTTTTTCAACCAAACACGCGTTGGTTTTTGCAAATTCCAATTCCTTCATATTCCAAATCCTAGAGATTCCAATTCCTAACATTCCATTCATTCACATTTCAATTCCTTAAACAGATTCCAATTCTGCCAAAAACATTATGCGAACCAAACGGACCCTAATCATATGTCTTCTTTGTGATATATTTTGTTGAGAACGAGTAATAGGGTTGCCACGTGTTACGGTGGAGCGTCTTAAAATGCGTACATCTCTACTAATTAGCCTTGAACAAAGTACATAGAAATAAGGCACCACTTTTTGAAAGACAATGTAGCTAAAAAGCATATCACTATAGATAGAATCCCCTTAGGAGAAAATGTTGTTAACATTCTAACTAAACCATTAGAAAAGGATCAATTCAATTACCTTAGACTAGGACTAGGATTGATGGTGCAAGAAGAGGAAAAGGAAAAGGACAAAGGACATGATGAGATGGAAGAGTGCACCTTAATTATATAACTAATATTACACACATATACAAAATGGTATTATGTACTCAGGCTTGGTTATCTATGCTAACTCTTGGTTATTAATCACTAAAACATCAAATCATGTTCTCTAACAATTCCATATAGTACTCTCCATCTCTCATCTTATTAAAAACACCATTAAAACATCAAGAACCTTTAACAAAAAGAATGTCCAATTCAGAGGAGTTTGCAAATAAAGGAGAGATAGGAGAAAGCTCAAAGAAGTTTAAAAGAAATTTTGAAACAATAAAGGGATATGAAGGGGATGGAAGAATAGTGTTTGGGTTTGTCTTGAGAGGAATTGCGAAAAGTAAGATTTGGGATAATATAAAGGAACCCTTAAGACCAAAGTTGAATGAGGATGAGTATTCTATTTGTTGTGAGAATACAACTCATATGATGAATGCCCTCAAAGAAGCAAGAATGGAGTCAAGCGAAATGCTCTTGTCTATTCATGATAGCCTTAAGAGGCTTTTTGATATCATATCTAAGATGAATAGAAAGTTAGAGGATGAGAAGATCAAAAGGAATGTCAAATAAAAGGAGAAAGTAAACGACTTCTAGAAAATAGGATCCTAGGAATGCCTAGATAAGTAGAAATCTTATCTTTTGTGTAAGGCCCTAGCATAGTGATTTTATGTCAAAGTACTAGTATAGTACTTTCAATATGGATATATGGATCCACAATTTTAATGATGCTATGAAGTTTATTTTGCTAAAAATAGATGCATATTTAGTGACATGATTGTATTCATTAATGTTCCTAAGATTCCAAATGGTAAGCTAACCCATGTTGGACTTGCATATGTATATGTCTTGTTGTTTGCATTGTTTTGTGTTTGCTTGTTGCTAGTTGTAGCCAAGAACACCTTCGAAGGTAATGCTCTTGACCCATGGATCCTCGCCTTGGAACAAGAGGGAGCAACGATCTAGGGGGAGCATGTACAATGGTATCTATTCTTCTATTCTACAAAGATATAAACCTTCCATTGAAAGACAAAGATCTCGCATTTTTGATTTGACAAAAGGGGGAAAAAGAAAGCATAGCTTTGAAGCTTATGGAATCAGGAAAAGCAAGCACTTACAGAAGCAAAAGAGCCATAGCATACATGGAGCTATGTAAGACTCATAAGGAGAAGACAATGTTCAAGCTTCACCGAATTACAAGGCCAAGATCAAGATGCGAACTTCATTAATGGTGGTCTTCATCTTTGCTATGTTTCTAATTTTATTTGCTTTTCGAAATATTATTTGTCATCATCAAAAAGGGGGAGATTGTTGGTGCAACATTGACTAGGATCTCATTTATGTTTTAATGATGACAGATAAACATTCGCAAAACATAAAATTACAAACGGTAGCTTAAATCCCTAAAACCAGATTTCACCATCTGGCTGACGCGTGCCCAGCGCGTCACACACGAAATCCGTTTTGCGGATTTAACACTTATTGGCGTTCCTCTTACCCGACACATGTGGAAACTTCAATAGAGGTATGTACATGATATTTAAGCATTTAAGAACACTCCAAATGAGGTTTAAACTTAAAGAGGAGCAAAAACAAATCCTCCTGTTTTTCCATAAAACGTCGACTCAAATCTTTTATCAAATGCCTCTAGCCAAGGATGAAACTTCTTTCTAAACCTAGTATGATCATGCTTCCAACATACCAACAAACGAAAGTATTCATTTGACCTTAATCCGGATTTACAATGATCTTAATCATATAACGGGCATTACTCCCGTATTGGTCAAACTAAGTCAAAGGTCACTTTGCGTAAATGCATCCTTTCCTGTTATGGGATATGCTTTACTTATGATGCAAAACACTTATCTTGTTTGCATCATAATGATTAATGATCAAATTTATTATTGCTTGGATTTACAATTGATCCTAATCATGTAACGGGTTTGACTCCCTTACTGGTTAAAATAAGTCAAAGGTTACTTTACGTAAACGCATCCTTTCTCGCTATGGGATATGCTTTACTTAAGATGCAACGCACTTAGCTTGTTTGCATCAAGATGATTAGTGATCAAATCCAATGTTGATTATCTTGGATTAAAGTCTTAATGACTAATTAAGTTTATGGTATTTAGAAGTTAATTATACTTTGACTTTTCTCGTTCCCTTACATATAAATGTTTTTACAAACTCACATGTATTCCTCACATGTAGAAGTCCTCACTTATTCTACACAACCTTATTCTTTTTAATAACTTGTTAACCCTTATTACTCAACAAGTGATTTCATTCTTCCACACACACTCTAAACACACTCTTCCTTAAGCCATCCCATAATCATATATGCCCAATTTTTCCTCTTTTATTGGCAATGTGATTATTAACCCAAATCAATCCTTTGATTTCATCCTAAACACAATCAACTTCATACTTATCCTCTTAAACACTCTTCAAGTACAAACACCCCTCTTCACATACACCTTCACCAAATAAACCTTAAATCTTATCCTCTATAATATTCCCTTACATAATGTACTTCTCTTGTACTTGTTGTGCCTTTATGTCTCCTACATTCCTAACCAAAATCTTCTATATCTTTTCAAAACATTATCCACCACATATCTACTATTCACCTTCTTCTCCATACAATTCAAATTACACACACATACACTTCTTCATCTCAACCCTTAATCAAGGCATGTCACCAATCCAAGTTCTCACACTCCTCGCTTCTCCACTCTTGGATTGTTTCTCAAACAAACAAAACTAACACACTTTCATCTTTACCCTTGATCAAGCCATCTCATCAATCCAAACTCCCTCATTTTCTTCTCAACCATTGGATTGATGCTTCATCTTAAACAAACACAAACTCTCTCACAAACACTCTCTTCTCACTCACATAACAAACATAACATTTTTATCACCCTTGATCTTGCCACTTAACCAAGTGTACTCTTCACATCCTCACCCTCCATTTCAAATAAGATCAAAAGGCTCCCTTCCATCACATCATGTCACATCATTAAAACTTATTACCAACTCATCCTTCATACTTATCTAACATGTGCTTGAAAGATTTGAAATTTAAATTTCAAAATTTCCCCCCATTTCTTACCAAGCAAGGAATATTTCAAGAATATTCTCTTGGTTCCTAACTAGCCTATTCTATCTTTAGTTGGATCCCAACTAAGCTAGTTACATATTTAAGGAATACCTAAAACACCCTATCTGATAATTATTTTCTATCTTTACTTTATCAGATTAGCAAAATGCTTTTAATACTTCACAAACGTTGTATCAAATGGCTATTTGAGTTGGTTGAGCTTGAGCATAAGAATGATTGAAAGGTCCTAGTGTGAAGTAAAATTTGGGGTTTAACAAGAGCGGGTATTTAAAATGCCAAAGTCCCAAAGAAAACAACTTTGGGATTATGGCATGCTGGCCATGCGCTGACGCTTGGGCAACGCGCCAGACTCGAATTGTTTTTAAACAATTTAGGACTCTTGGCCTATAAATACCCACCCTTGGCCTTTGTATTCCCTACCTTTTGCAAACATTCTTTCCTCTTTATTCTCTTCTCTAATCCTCTAAGTCTAAACATCAAAGTATTCTAATCTTCTCATCTGATCATTCTATTGAAGTGAACACATCTTTGCAAGAAAGCCACACAAGTACCTAATCCATAATTGTGTGTTTTGTCGAGGGTCTTTTTTCTCATACCCTTTCTTTTAAAATTCAGTCTCTAGGCTAGGTTAGAGATTTGATTCTTAAATCAAACTATCTTTCATTATCGAGTTGTAAGGGAAGTCTTGTATCCGTGGGATCAAGACGATATCATTAGGGATCTAGTTAGGGTTTCATAAGCTTCTAAAGGGAAGGCTTTTAGAGTTCATAGGTTAAGTTGAATCATAGGTTCTTAGAGGTGGATTTCGAGGGAGCAATACCATAGGTAGTAACTCTTCTGTGTGAGCCCGTGCTTTGTTGAAAGTCGGTGGAGTTAAATTGTAATACGGTTTGTAGTCCACAATAAGGATTATACTAGGAATAGTATTGGTGTTGTGGATTCGCAACTGGACATATGGAAGGACTACCCTTCCCAAACCAGTATATATCATGGTGTCTCTCTTTTCTCTATCTACTTATTGTTCTCATTGCAAGGTAGTATAGTACACCACTCGGCTCTTTCACGACTTGAAGGTTTATAAATTTAGAAGAAGTCAAGAAAACCGTATTCACCCCACCCTTTATGGTTCTACAATTGGTATCAGAGCGGTTTATTTAAGTTTTCAAGCCTTAAAGCCTTCCCGATAAGTCATTTTAAGTTGAAAACTTCTTCTTCAAAAATTCAAAATCCTAACTCTGATTTTTGAGAAAGTTGAGTAAAGATCTATGGCTTAGAGAACTATGTTGAGGGGTGTTCTATGCAAAGACCACCTTTGCTAGAACCTAATGGATTTTGCTTTTGTAAAGCTCGCTTTGAGACTTACATTAAGTCTAAAGATAATGACTTATGACAAGTTATCCAAAACGGTGATTCCTACTTCGAAGTTGAAGACGAAGAAACAAAGTTAATGAAAGAAAAACCATATGAACTACTCAAGGATACCGAGAAGAACCAACTTGGAAAGAATGAAGAAGCCAAGATGACCATCTACAACACTTTACCTCGCAAAGAGTACGAGCGTGTCTTTATGTGTAAAACCGCCAAGGAAATTTGGCATACACTCATCATTACTTACCAAGGCAATTCACAAGTTAAGAATTGCAAGATTGATCTTCTCACTCAAGAATATGAGAAGTTCTCAATTTCTAGTGATGAAACTATCGATAGCGGTTTCACAAGATTCAATGCTATTGTGACTAGTCTTAAATCTTTAGATTCGGACTATTCTTGTAAGAATCACGTAAGAAAGTTTCTTTGTTCTCTTCTACTAAAATGAAGAGCTAAGGTGACGACTATTGAAGAAGCCAAAGATTTAGCTACCCTTCCTCTTGACGAGATAATCAGAAACCTTAATGTCTATGAAATGGTCTTAGATAATGATGGCGTAGGATCTAAGACAACCAAATAAAAGGTGAAAACTCTAGCTCTGAAAGCTAAAGTCACTAGGGAACAAACTAGTGACAATAGTACATGTCAAGACAAAAGTGATAAAGACGAAGAAATCAACTTAGTGGCTAAAAACTTTAGAAAATTATCATGAAAAGGTATCAAGGTACATGACAAGTTTGACATATGCCAAGTCAAGGCTAAAGGAGGTGAGAGTTCAAGATGTAAACGCGAGTGTTATAACAGCGGTAGCAAGAATCACCTTGCCAATAACTGTCCAAAGCCCAACAACAAAGCATTCATTGGGGTAACATGGAGCGATAGTGAAGATGACGATGAACCTCACAATGATGCAACATGTCTAATGGCTATCGACTCTCAAGAGGTATAACCTAATCCTTCTATTTCTAATAATGGTTCAAATATTGTTAACTTGCAAAAAGAGAATGAGGAATTACTAAAGTTTAGCAAAGATTTTTTAGAAACTTATGAAAAACTTCTACAAGAAAAACCCATTCTAAAAAAGGAACATTTAAAGCTTTCTAGCAAAGTCAATGACTCGATATAGAAGTAAAGAAACTTGCAAGTAATAAAGAGGTGATTGGACCTTGTAAAAAGTGTGTTGAACTCATACAAGAGGTTGACTCTTTAAATAGCAATGTTTCCAAGCTTCAAAATGAAACATTGAATTTTTCAAAATTCAAAAAGAGTAGTATTGCTTTAGATGACATGCTAAGTTGTCACAAATTGTCCCAAGGCAAGAAAGGTCTTAGATTTTAAAAAATTGATAAAACCACTTCCGTAAGTCAAAACAAACCAATAGTATTTGTTAAACAAAGTCAACAAGTAAATTCGTCAAACAACTTTGTTGAACCTATTGCTCCTCAAACTCCCTTTGTAAACACTCGAGGCCCCCATACGCCCATTAAATGTGTAGACACAAAACATCAAGGATATCATACGAACCCACATAATGGTCTTGGATACACACGTCCTCTAGTTGACCCTAAACATCTTCTACTCACACCACATATGAGACCTTCAAACTTATATGCTCAAAGACCTTCTTTTCAATATAACCGTTCTTCTGAAAGAAAGTTTTACACAAACCAAAGGTCTCCATATCACCAACCTAACACCTTCAAATTGAGAGAAAACTCCTACTTAAATCAAAGGCTAAAAACACCTTTAAGCGTTGGACCAAACTTTCAAAATGCCCATGATTTTCAAAACAATCCTTGGTCCGCGTTCTCAAGGTAAGGCCTACACAAACTTTGTTCTTTACTTCAAGACCCAAGGATGTTTTCTCAGGTACTTTATTTGCTAACCACAATGAACCCAAAAGGAAGTGGGCACCAAAGCCTTGAGTTACATTATTTATTTTAGGTACGACGTGAGCATAATTATCTAAAGATCACCGTATTACGTATAATGGTTACACAAATCACAACAATGTACATAGAAGACCACTATACTCTTGTCCCTTGAATCAGGATAAGCATATCATACCTAAAAGCAAGGTCATCAATCTAGGTAACATCTTTCCTACTTCTAAACATAAATTTTGCCTTGCATCTATGGTAGATAACTCAACCCTTTGGCATAAAAGACTGATGACATCAAATAACGTCTATTTTATAGCATCTTTTATCCCGAATAAAATACCCATTTTATATAATTATTGCAAGATTTGGTACTTAATTGCTTATTTATTATTTGCAGTAATTATGGAGTACTTTGTGAAGTTTATATAAAAGGCACGCATTTTGGAGCATGAACGAAGAGTTTGAGAAAGTCTACTGATCTGACAGCAAATACACCGTATTATTCTAGACCTATACGACGTATCCAAGACTTTGACGAATTAAAAGTCCATTGCCCGACTTTGAATAATACGCCATATCCACATCAACGATACGCCGTATATAATACTTTGGTCAACGAAGAAGAACCAACTAGTTTTACATCAATACGCCATATCCAGCAATGAAGATACGGCGTATCCGTGCCAACACTTCATAGATAACCACGATTAACAGTCAAAGATCCTGCATTTAATGCAGTCAACATTTGATAATCATGCATTTAATGCAGTTAATGAACGTGGTCAATAGTCAAGAAATCCTGCATTTAATGCAGTCAACATTCATCAGTTCTGCCATTAATTCATTTAATAAGCGTAGTTAACAAGGAAAGAATCCTACAGTTAATATGCCGTATTGACTACATTTAATATGGCGTATCGACCCCATTTTCAGACACTATAAATACAAGGCCCTAAACTCAGTTTTAGGTGTGCAAGTAAAGCCTAAAACCACCAAGTCGACTATCAAATGAATAGAAGAGCAAAGAAGGTCAGAAATGAGCCTCAAGATCATAAGAAAACTCTTGTAATCTTCGCACAACCGAATACGAGTTCGATTGAGGTTTCTTTATTTTAATCATTCATATAGTAAACCGTGTGTATTTTTACAATGACTATCGACTGATACCTTGTTTATGAAGGTTTAATGTTTGGTTTGTTTATCTTAATTGTCTTAATTTATCGTTAATTGTTTGATTATGTTTATCATTTTATACTTGTTTACATGCTTAAGTATGTTACCTATCATTCAACTGGGTCTAGTCCTACATATTTAATGCGTTGCAACTTCGGTGTTGTGCGGGCGTAGGCTAAGAGTCCGGGATAGCTATCCATATATGCAAGTAAGTGGGTAAAGTCCCAATGGGCTAGTGTTTAATAAGATCCCATTATTAATCACCTAAGGTAGATTATAATCAACAAAAAGGATGCTTTATGCGGGCTGGGGTTTAATAAGATCCCCTTATCATTAGCTTAGGTTTTGCATAAATTAGATAACTAAAATACAGATAAATTAGATATTAACGCTCTTACTCTTAGTGATCGACACCCTACTTACCAATGAAGCTACATCTTGACCTGGTACACTGCCCGTTATAGTGTTGTTTTTAAGTATAGTCGGCATAAAATAAATAGTAAAACTTGATAACAAAAATAACACCTACACGATGACACATCAATTTTTTAGCGCCGTTGCCGGGGAGTGAAGTTGTTTAATTCTTATTTATTAGTGTTTTTGTTTAGTTAAAATTGCATATTTGTATACTTGTTTGTGTGTTTAATTTCCTGCATTGTATATTTTTGCATATTGTATGTTTGTGTGCATCGTTACAGCATGCTGTAACATTCTGAGTCAAATACTCAATACGGCGTATTCATCTTCCTGGATACGACGTATAAATTTTTCCTAAACCAATACAGCGTATTCGACTCTAACATCAATACTTTCTTCGTAGCAAATTAATTACAGGTAATGGACGACCCCAACATCACGATGGAATAGTACATCCAGCTTATGGCTGATAAGGCTCGAGGGCATGATCAGACGTTTAATTGGGAAACTGCTACGTACGGTAAAGTATATTGTGAAGATCTTGATTCTTTCATAGATTTTGAAACAGATTTCCCAGCTATCGTCTACAATGATGCATCGACATCAAATCAAAATGTTTCTTCCAAACCAACTGTAAGTATTTACAATGCAATTAAATCTGACATTGATTTTCACATATCATTTTCCGATTCCGAGGACAAGGATTATACTTTTATATATAACAAGGATTCGTCTTCTTATAAAATAATTCCTGCCAATGATTTAAAACCAGAACCGGCAAATGACTATGTTGAAATCAATATTGAATCGTGTTCGGAGAACATTGATGTCAAACCAATGGATAGTGATATTTGCATAAGCAAAGACACCACTCCCATTGAGTTTGATGAGAACTTTGAGACAAATCACGACATACATCATAAAATTTTCAAAATAAAAGATTGTTTCTCAATGATCAAAGTCGTGATTCAAAAACGTTTTCACAATGGGATGCCATTAATTTTTATTATTAAAAATTTATATGTGCCATTTGGCATCCCGTTCGACCCCAAGTTATTTTATAAGGATGTGATTAAATTGGGGTAAGTTTAACTTAAAGACTTTTCTGTAAACAAAAGTGCTTGCCGGGAGACAACTATTTTCAATTTTATTATCGAGTCTGTCTTTCTAGACTGTCTATACGGCGTATCCAAACCCCATGGATACGGCGTATTGACCTTCTAGATGTTATCCAGTATTTATTTTCAGCACAGTCTATACGACGTATTCATTAAATGAATACAGCGTATACAGGTATCAATACGATGTATCCTGGGGTATGGATATGGCGTATCGACTTCCTGTACAGTTTTAGGTTATAATTTTGAGTCTAACCAAATGAATACACTAGAGATAGAGTTGCACTTGTTTTCTTATTGATACAGGAACCTTTTGAACGAAACAACGATGTTGGTGGAGTATTTATAAATCTGGAAATCTCGAAGTATTAGAGTCTTGAAATCTCAAGACGGCTGTTCAACACATTTTTGCTCAAGAACTCAACTTGGAGAATCATCCCGAGCAAAATATCAGGGGAGTTCCTCGTTCTAATTTTATTTCCCATATTATTTATTTGTTTTATCTATACAACGAGGACGTTGTATAATTTAAGTGGGGAGAGGGAGGGAGAATTAGAACGTACTTGTCCTCCTTTTTACAAAATAACATGCACAATGCTTAAAAACAGGCCAAAAAATTTTTAGCATGACTTTTGTAAAAATCACTAGTTACGTTACCTAGCACACTATAACCCTTGATGCATATTGTGAGAATTAAGCCTATTCTGTTTTCAATTGTTTACTAAAAATTCCACAAAATTATGAGTGTGCCGGTGATGTAGTGGACTTTAGAACTTGGCCTGGTATATCACTGGAGACCGCAATGATGAGTACTATGGATATAGATGGGGGAACATGTTCAACTGATAAATTTCTAGGATTAAACCAAACAGCCTACATGTCGTAAAATTAACTAACTACACTGGTTAGTTAACTCCTATGTAACCCTTTGATTACTCTCATTTTTAGAGTAAAATCCTCGAGAACAACCTGTTGAGCCATTCCTTTCTTTTTCTACACCATATTATATGTTTCGTTACACCTTTGCACCTTAGCTTACCGTGTAGATTAAGCCTATTTTAATCGATGTTGCTAGTTGCTTTCGTGTAAAGTTTTGTATTTCCTGTGTCAAAGTGAAATTTTTCTATCTCTGTAATGGTCGGGAAATTGCATAATGCAATGGGAAAATTATGTAGCACATAAATTTTGCTACTTTACGATTATGTTTCATTACCGAATAAGAAGTGTTATAAGGAAAAATTATCCGGATGAATTATGATGGCGAAGACGGTAAAATTACACCAAGGTTTATGATGTATTGTTCAAAATAAATAAATAAATAAATAAATAACTGCAAAAAAGAGTATGAAGGAAGATGGTCAGTTCAGTGAACTTATATCGATGAAATTATTTAGAAGGATTGATTATTCGTTGTAAAGTTTTGTAAAAAGTGGCCGATATCACCACTTATCTTGTAAAAGTATGTAAAGTTCGGGATGTAAGGGAAGTTGACCGTTATGGGAACGCCAACTTAGGTTGTCTTTGTCATTTCCATGATCGAGGCGTTTGTTTATATGTTTGAGTCTTTGTCATGGAACGGTTCAGAAAGTTACTAGCAACTGCACCTTATTTGTTGGCTTAATCTATTTGTTTTGTAATTTTGTTTAACATCCATTTTACTTCCCTTTCCTAGCAACTAACCTTAGTGTCTACTCGAACGAGGACTTGTTCGAGCGTACATGTCTATTCCGTCATTACGGCCATGTATGCATGTCTTAGCTGCCTTGTTGGATGATGACTTTCGGTGAAAATTAGAAGCTCCCTACCTTATATCGTTCTTCATCCTAACCGCTGGTTAAACACGAACAAGGATGTGTTCGAATTGTATGTGTCTATTCTGTCGTTACGGTCGTGTATGTACGATACAACTGCCTTATTGGTGAGGTACTTATGGTGAAAGACTGTTGAATGATCAACCCTAAGCCTTCTTAACCCATTTATCTTTTGACTTTTTTCTCCTTAGCTTTAGCGGTGGAGATGTGTATCCTTGCAAAGTCTATGATATGAAACTAATCACGACCGAGCAATTGAGCGTACCAATTAAATGTTGCACCCTAGATTAGTTGAGTGATCTGAGTGTTTTCATTTCTATATTTCGTGAGGAGCTTGGTTATGTACAGGTGATTAGAACAAAACGATGCTTAAACGGAAAAATCCTTAACTTTAGTTGGGATACATTTTCAAAACTTTTCTAAAGTCTACTTGATGACAAGTAGGATTCAAGTGGGGGGGGGGATATTTGATGACATCAAATAACGTCTATTTAATAGCATCATTTATCCCATGTAATTAACCCATTTTGTATAATTATAAATTTATTTGATTATTTCGGGTACTTAATTGCTTTAAAGTTGATAAATGCAGTAATTCAGGAGTGTTTTGTGAAGACAAGCTAAAGGCGATAAACTTTGGAGCTAAAACGAAGGACATTTGAAGATTGTCTAAAATTTACAAATACTCGTTATCCAAACTTAAGAGGATACGGCGTATCTGCGCCAAGACATCACAAGAAAACGCGTTTGACCAATTCCCAATATGGCGTATCCATGCTATCTACATACGCCGTATCCATGAAGATAACTATTCGAAGATATAGTAAATCAAGTAATTTGGGAATGATATAAAAGATTTATTATGAACGTAGCTCGCACTCCAAGGAATCCAACCCAATACGCCGTATCGACCTTGCTGGATACGGCGTATCGAGTCTTTTTCAGACACTATAAATAGAAGACTCAGAACGATGTTTTCAGTGGTGCAAATATCATATTCTTTTATAACCATATACTCCTCTAAGATGAATCTTAGAAGAGAAGATCAGCCACCAAGGTCAAGCATTGATCACGAATCCATAGAAGACATCGTGTAATTTTTACTCTCTTAATCGTTCTATTTTCATTGTTTGATTACGCTTGTATAATTACAATGGTTGTGGGCTAATACTCTCGGGTATTAGCCATCTTAATGAAAGTTCAATGTTTGGTTTGATTCAAAATCGATTTCTTAATTTATCGTTGATTGTTTAATTATGTTTATCACCTTATAATTGTTTATGTGTTTGAATATGCGACCTATCATTCAACTGGATCTAGTGATACGGACCAAGTAATCTAGATATCGGGATAGTTGTCCATATCGTGTTTCATATTGCTGTACCAATAGGATCACAAATAGCGTTCTGTCTTTGTCTTTTGATTATGAGATTAGTTGGACCGGTAGGTGACCCGTTTATGTTTCAGCAATCATGCTCTTAATTAACTGATAAAGATTGGAATAGTGGACTACCAGTATATAAAACATCGTCAAACAATAAGTGGGTAAAGTCCCGTTGGGCTAGGGTTTTAACAGGATCACCACTGCTTTAATTCTCTAAGATAGATTATAATTAAACTAAAGGATGCTTTATGCGGATGGCGTTATTGTTGACAGGGGATTAATCATGTCTAAGGTCTTAGGATGATATCCCGCCTAAGTCTTAAGAATGATAAGCCGGACTTCGAGATAAGTAAATCATTGCACTAAAACAAACAAACCAGCATTGAACCGAATTTAATATGGCTAATACGGTTTTCTATCATTTGGCTTGTACTGCTTTTTTATCTTCTAATCATCTTCTTTTGTATTTATTGTATATTGAATTGGTATTTGTTTCCACCAAACCTGTACCAGTCTCACAGGCTGAAAACCCCCATATCAATAGACACGTACATAACATAGGTTTAACCAGTAAATATACTAATTAAAATACTGATAAAATATAGGATTAATATTCCACTCTTAGTGTTCGACACCCTACTTACCGCGAACTCCATTTTGACTGGGTACACTGCTTGTTAAAGTGTTGTTTTAGGTTTGTCGGCTAAATATAAATTTAAAACTTGATAATCAAATATAATTGGACCCTACAAAAAAAAAACGGGAAACAATAAAAAAGGGCACATTCACCCCTGAGGTTTTGATAAAATAGTGGCATCCCAAAAGAAACAAAGAAGGCCTAAAATCAAAAGACGCTAACCATGAAAACAAGCTCAAAAGAAGGCCTATGGCGGTCTATCATGTATTCATCTACTCCTTCCCCCTTGCTGGGGGGTGTTTTAACACCTCAAAATTAGCAAAACCTTGTACGCACATGTACTCGAGATCGTGTTTGAAGAATAAATAAGCTTAGATCTATCCCATGAGAATCAACTTCAAGGCTTTTAAAACTATGAAATTATTTCTAAACATTCTTAAGTCTTTTACAACAATGAGGTGTTGGCAATATTGATCTTATGTAGTGTAAAGCCTGAATTCACTAAGACTCAAAGTGCAAATAAGTCCTTAAAGTTTGAAACAAATGATATCTAAAGCCCTTGTAGTTAATATAAGTTAACTCCCCTTTAAATTGTTATCCGTCATTATCAAAATCTTTATTTATTTATTTCGTGACTTATTTTGAAAGACCGTTTTAAAATATTATTTGATGACACTTTCTCCACCTCAAATAATGAAACGTTTTCTATTTAAAGAGCAGTTGTCATTGTTTGAGTGGTCGAATTGTCTTTGAAAATCTTTTTGTGATTACTAAAAACACTAATTCATTGTGAAGACAACTTTTTACCAATAAAAATAAGATTTCTCTTATTTTGATCACATAAGCACACATACACGTACATTTATGGAATATAGGAAGCACGGGTTGTGATGCAAAGTAATCACAAGCCTTTGCATGGTCATATAGTAGACCATGGCCGAGAATAAATTCTCGTTATGGGGTCAAGTTTCCTTTTTGAAATACTTGCCTTTAAGATGAAGACCGGGTTGCTATCCGAAATAATAGCAAGCCATTTTTGACCTGTTTTGAAAACTTTTGAACTTTTGCTCGAACTTCATTTATAGCCTCATATCATTATTAAATGACATTTCTAAGCAGTAAATGTTATCGATTTTCAGAAGACATGCTAGAGGTACATATTTTTATATTTTTCTGATTTTTTAATTTTTTTTCTTTTTGAAAAATTTATATAAAAGAAAAAATATTTGAGTTTTTATGTTTTCTTATGTACATATAATACATGATATGAGTTACCACCATCACTCGTCTGTTTCCTCTGCCAGATATTTCAATGTTTCTGAAGACATGCTTCTCATACCAAGCTTTTCGATCAGAGTGAATCTTTCTCTTGGCAGAAGTTTTGGTGAAATGGTCAGCAATTGGTTTTTCAGTCTCGGACAAAGTATAGATTCTACTTTCCAGTTTTTCCACTTGACCCTTTATAAAATGGTAGCGAACATCGATGTGCTTGGCTTGTGAGTATTGAACATTGTTGTAGCATAAAGCAATCACACTCTTGTTGTCGTAGTACAGAGGAATCTTAATGAATTGAAAACCATAATCTGTTAGTGTGAACGCATCTATAGGATTTGAGAACAACACCCAGATAAGGCAATATATTCAGCCTTTGTACTTAAGATGGCAGTGCACTTTTGCTTCTTGGTCGAACCGACTAACAAGTTTGTCATTAAGTACTAAGCATTTCCGTATGTACTAGTTAGATGTCTGACACCTGGGTGATTTGTATCTGCATATGGTGTCATAGACATACCGGTATCCTTTGAGTACCAGAGACCCATGTTAATGGTTCCCTTTAGGTATCGAAAGACCACTTAACCGCATTTAAGTGCTTTTCGGTAGGCTTTGCCTGATACCGGGCACATAAGCAGACTGCATAAATAAGGTCTGGTCTACTGGATTTCAGATACATGAGGGATCTAATCATACCACGGTAAAGTGTAGCATCAATTGGTGTCCCTTGTAGATCTTCATCCAGTTTACTCTTTTCTACCATAGGTGTGTCTACAGAATCACTAGTTAGCATACCATATTTTTTAACAATTTCAGAAGCATATTTAGATTGGTTTATAAAGATGCCTCTAGGACTTTGAGAGATTTGTAATCCTAAAAAGAATGACATCTGCCCCATCATTGACATCTTAAACTTAGTGGTCATCTGATTAGCAAACTCATTACACATGGCAATATTAGTGGATGCAAATATTATATCATCAACATAAATTTGTACCAGTAATAAGTCATTCCCAGCTTGCCGTGTGAAGAGTGTTGGATCAACTGCACCTTTGGAGAATTGTTGTGAGATTAGGAAGCTTGACAGCATGTCGTACCATGCATGTGGTGCTTGTTTGAGACCATAAAGGGCCTTTTTGAGCTTGTACACATGCGATGGGTTGTCCTGATCAACAAATCCTTCTGGTTGAGAATACGGTAGACCTCTTCTTTTTCTTTTAGATCACTATTTTTAGAAAGCCGTTTTTTTTTGACGTCCATTTGGTAGATCATCATATTCTTATGAGCGGCATTAGCTACGAAGATACGGATGGCCTCTATTCTAGCAACCGGTGCAAATGAGTCCTCAAAATTGATTCCCTCTTCTTGCTTGAATCCTTGAGCAACTAGTCTAGCCTTATTCTTTAGTACCCCTCTAAATTCATGAGTCTTGACCTTATAAATCCATTTTAGTTTGATCAAAAACACTTTATCTGGACACGGCATAAATTCCTAAACTTCTAATCTTTAAAATTCATGAATTTCTTCTTGCATTGCATCGATCTATGACGGTTCGGTCATTGCTTGTTTGAAATTCTTTAGTTCTACAGAAGTTAGGAAGGCATCAAATAAACACCACATGGCATCAGTTTGGAATTGCTTTCTCGTAGAGACAGAGCGAGAAGGAATGCCGATCATGTTTGCTATATGATGATTCTTAGTCCATTTACCAATGTGCTCAAATAGAGTGTGGGTTTGTCTCACATTTAATGATGACCCTTGAGAAGTTGATTCTTCATGAAAAGATTCATTAAGTGGATCATCACGAAAGACTGGTGTTTTTGGTGATTCTTCAAAACCTTGAGAAATGTTTAGAGATTGTTCTTGTTCTTGTGTTGGTAGAAGTACTTGATGATGGGCATCTTGGTCAATGGAATGTTAACCACAAGAGAATCACTAAAATCCACAGCTCTTGGAGCAGCAACTTCTTGAACTGGAGTAACAACAATTAGTAGAGGAGTGAAGTATTCATCAAACATAGGTTGACACAAGTGATCCCAATCATCTATATTTGGTGGAATACAAGGTTGTTGAGAAACAGGGTTTGGAACGAGTCCTGAACTGGATGTTGCAGGAGTCATACATTGAAGCCTAGGTCCTGAACTGAATTGTTCAGAAGCCATAGCTGTCAGCTTATCAAATGTCACATGAATTGTTTCAACAAAATTCTGGGTTCTTTTGTTGTAGATTCTGAATGCTTTCTTTGCGGGCGTGTAACCAACAAAAATACCAATGTCGTATTTTGCATCTAATTTACCTAGGTCGTCATTGTCATTGGTAGGATAACAGAGTGCACCAAAGACATGAAAGATTGATAAATCCGGTTTCTTATCCTTCATAAGCTCATATGGAGTTTTGTTGTATAGGCAACGGATTATTGAACGGTTTTAGGTGTAATAGGCTGTGTTGATTGCTTCGGCCCATAAAAATAATGGAGCTTTAGAAAATATTAACATTGTACAGGAAACTTCTATAAGAGTGCGGTTTCGCCTTTCGACAACGACGTTCTGCTGAGGAGTGTGGGCAACGGATGTTTGATGCGAGATGCCAACATTTTCATAAAATTCACGAAGTGTTTGAATGACATATTCGGTTCCATTATCTATTTGAACATTACGAATGGTGGCATTCAAACGAACTTTAATATTTTTGATGCATTTGATGATGGCCTCAGGAGCTTCATCTTTTGCTCTCAAAAATCTGACCCAAGTAAATCTTGAGTAATCGTCGACAATCACTAAGATATACCTTTTTCGTTTAATACTAGCAATGGCATCGGGCACACAAATCCATATGCAAAAGATACAGCTTCTTTTGGTTAGTGTCTTCAGCTTTGGGTTTATGGGAGGATTTCTTGCTTTTTCCTAATGCACATGCGGAACACAAATGATCTTTCTAAAATTTAAATCTTGGAATGCCTCGTGCAAGACCGTCTTTAGCTAGCTTATTAATAGTACCGAAGTTGAGATGAGATAAATGACGATGCCATAACCAGCTCTTAGTCTTTGACGCTTTAGATAGAAGAAAGATCAGAGATGTTTTAAGCATGTCATCAAGAGAGATTGTGTACAAATTTGTGTCTCGTGATCCCGAAAGTAGATTAACACCTTATAAATTATGAATAAAGCAAGTGCTTTTCCAAAATACGACTTCAAGATCCCCGTCGCAAAATTGACCAATAGAAAACAAGTTATGTCCAAGCCCCTCGACGTAGTATACCCTTGAGTTCAGTCATCATTTCCCAACTTATAGGGCCACACTACCCCATAATTCTTGAAATATGGTCGTTCCCGAATCTAACTATACCTAGAAATTTATTAACAAAGTTCATGAGCTGAGAGCGATTCCTTGTCATGTGTTTTAAACATCCGGAGTCTAGATACCAGAGAACAATTTGGACAACCTGTCCTGACAAGATAAGAAGATGATGGAATATCTATAGCATTGAATCCCCAAGTATGATTGGGTTCTGAGTGGTTAGGATTCTTAGATTCTACAATCTTAGTTTTTTTACCCGAACCTACAACTTTAACATTTTTGGGTTTCCTGCTATAGACTTTAAGCTTTGGTTTTTGTGTTTCAATTGAGTGGGAAGTGGTTTTCTTAGGAGGTACTACGTTAGCTGAAGTGAACCTAGTTAAAGGGCACAAATTACCAACTATAGTAAAAGTTCTGCCTGTTGGTTTCCACTTAAATCCTACTTCAGTGAATACATGACCTGTAGGTTTCCAAATATTTTGTTTTGTATGTTTCTTAGTTGATTTAGCACGGCTATTCACATTTTTCACAAAATCAAGAAAACACTTATCATGAACACCATCAAACAAAGATTTCTTACAAGTAGCACAAATAGGTTCAAAATTCGCATTTGACTTTAAATGCTTAACATTATCATCACAAATAGGTTTAATAATACGATTCTTTTTATTAACTTTCCTAGGTTGGGCTTCTACTTTATTCTTCATGTTCCTACTTGGGTTTGTTTTCGAGTCCTATCATTCCCTTTAAATGCTAGTGCTTTGATCCGCTTTTACTAGTAGAACACTTCAATCCTGTAGAAGACAACACATGTGTGTTTGAATCTGATGTTTTTGATGACTCTACCTGTTTACTGTTGCTTGAGGATGTGAGAGGTTCAACAAACCTAACTTTCTTGACCTTGTTTTTGGGTGTGGCAACAACCTTTTTCTCATTTAGTTTAATCGCATTAGGGAAAGTATCTCAAACATATACAAGTAACTCTTGAATTCATTAGGCATGCTTACAGGCAAAGTCTAACTCTTTATCTAAAGGTTGTTTTTTCTTTGCTTTGATTCTGATATTCCCAAAGAATATTCAGCTTGTTCCTAAGCATACGTAAGTATTTTATGTGAAATCCCTATTTTGCATAACTAGAGATGCCAAAAGGTTCTAAATCTAGTTGAAACAAAAGCCTTTTGTAACAATAGTGGTGGCAGATGGAATTTTTGTAGCAATACCAACAATCTCTTTTCCTTGTCTTGAATTTAAGCTTTTAAATCCTCATTCTCTACGGATTTTAAGTTCAGTTTATCAATGAAAGAGTCACTTTGTTCTTTAGAACGAAAATGTGTCTTTTTAATTGAGTCAAACTACTCTTTAAAAACCTATTTAACATGATTAGTTTCATTATAAAGAAGTTCGTTTTTCAAACTCAATTTTGCCACACTATTCCCCAGTTCCACATTTTTGGTTTCTATATCACAATAATCATACTTGACATTCTCATCCTTGGACTTTTCTCTCATTGATTTATGTGCAATAAACATTCCTTTTCTTTGATTTGTTTTGAAAGATTTTGCTCAAGTGAGTCAACTTGTTCTTTCAGTGCAAGCTTCTCCCTAATCATATCATCCATTTGAGAATCAATCATTTTTTCGTGACTGCTTAAATCAATATTAAGATGTTGTTCAAAAGTTTTGCTGTTTTTATTATCTTCTAGCTATGTGGGTTACTGATTCATTAGTGGTGGAGATGTGTATCCTTGCCAAGCTTATGATAGAATACTCGTCACGACCGATCAATTGAGCGAATTAGTTACATGTTACCACATAGATTAGTTGAGTGATTTGAGTGTTTTCATCTTCCTATTTCGTGAGGTGTTTGGTTGTGTACTTGTAATAGATCAAATAAATGATTTAACGAAAAATATCCTTAGGGATACATTTTTATAAACTTTTAAAGGCTTGATGACATCAAATAACGTCTATTTTATAGCATCATTTATCCAGAATAAAATACCCATTTTATATAATTATTGCAAGATTTGGTACTTAATTGCTTATATTTATTATTTGCAGTAATTATGGAGTACTTTGTGAAGTTTATATAAAAGGCACGCATTTTGGAGCATGAACGAAGAGTTCGAGAAAGTCTACTGATCTAACAGCAAATACGCCGTATTATTCTAGACCTATACGACGTATCCAAGACTTTGACGAATTAAAAGACCATTGCCTGACTTTGAAGAATACGCCATATCCACATCAACAATACGCTGTACATAATACTTTGGTCAACGAAGAAGAACCAACTGGTTTTACATCGATACGCCGTATACAGCAATGAAGATACGGCGTATCCATGCCAACACTTCACTGATAACCACGGTCAATAGTCAAAGATCCTGCATTTAATGCAGTCAACAATCGATAATCATGCATTTAATGCAATTAATGAACGTGGTCAATAGTCAAGAAATCCTGCATTCAATGCAGTCAACATTCATCAATTCATGCCCATGAGAATGCCTTTAAATGAGCCGTTGTCACAAGGAAAAGAAATCCTGCAAATTTAATTACCTCCCGTAATTTGACTACATTTCAATAGCGTATTTTTATTCCCCCCCCCGACCTAATTTCCACCACCTATCAATAACACGGCCCCTAAAATCATTTTTTTTAGGTGTGTCCACGGTAAAAGCCCAAAAAACACCAAGTCGACTATCAAGCGAATAGAAGGAGCAACAGACGGTCCAGAAAATTGAGCCTCAAAGATATAAGAAAACTCTTGTAATCATTTGCATAAACCGAAATACCCCGTTCCCCCGTTCGATTGAGGTTTCTTTATTTTAATCGTTCATATATCAAACCGTGTGTATTTTTACAATGACTATCAGCCATGTTTATGAAGGTTTAATGTTTGGTTTGTTTATCTTGATTGTCTTAATTTATCGTTGATTTTTTGATTATGTTTATCATTTTATACTTGTTTACATGCTTAAGTATGTGACCTATCATTCAACTAGGTCTAGTCCTACATATTTAATGTGCTGCAACTTCGGTGTTGTGTGGGCGTAGGCTAAGAGTCTGGGATAACTCTCCATATCTGCAAGTAAGAAGGTGGGTAAAGATCCCCAGATGGGCCCTAGGGTTTTTAATAAGATCCCATTTAAATAATCCACCTAAGGTAATTAAAATCAATAAAAAGTGAATGCTATTAAAATGCATGTCCATTGTTAAATGTGTGGAATAGGAGATTTTATCCCGTGTGTCCCTTAGGACCTTAGGATGAAGGTACCACTATAAGTCCCTTAAAATGAAATGTCCCCGCCTTTCCGAGAAATAGAGACCCTATTTAAATGGGCACTAAAATAAAACCAAACAGTGTTTTTATCAATTAAAATTTCCCATGGTTTATTTATTTTTGTGATATTTTGTTTCGTAAGTAATTTTTTATCTTAGTATTATGAACCAACCTTCCTCCGTTATCGTTCCGCTAATATCTCTTGTGTTGTTTTTTTATTGGCCTTTACTTGTCCAATTTTTTCACGAACCTTAGCTATTTTAAAGATACCCAAACACGTTGGGGTCCAGGCCTCTTAGGCTGAACCCCTCTTATCATTTAGCAAGGTTTTTTGCATAAATTAAGATAACAAAAATAACTGCGATAAATTAGATTAATAACGCTCATTCCGCTGCTTAGTGATCCGACATCCACATCGTACTTACCAACGAAGCTACATCTTGACTGGGTACACTGCCCCTTAGAGTGTTGTTTTTAGGTATAGTCGGCATAAAAAAATAGTAAAACTTGATAACAAAAATAACACCTACACGACGACACATCAAAGACTATGACATGCTAATATGTGACTAATTCAAAACATATCCTCTAAGGAACTAGTAAGAAAGATACCAAAAGAAAACTTAGACAATCATTTTTGTGATACATGTAAAGTAGGTAAACAAGTCTATGCAAGTCATAAGCTTATAAACATGATTTCAACCACTAGAATCTTAGAACTTCTACATATGGATTTGTTTGGTCCTTCAACTATTCAAAGCTGTGGGGGTAATTTTTATACGTTGGTAATAGTAGATGATTACTCTAGATATACATGGACACTATTTCTAAAAATAAAAAACGAAGCTTTTGATAAATTTAAGGCATTAGGTAAAAGTCTACAAAACCTACTTGGTCATTCAATTGTCTCAATCCGAACATCATGGTAGAGAATTTGATAATGAAGTCCAATTTAGAGTCTTTTACGACAAACATGGAGTTTCTCATAATTTCTCAGTACTTCACACTCCTCAATCTAATGGGGTTGTTGAAAGGAAGAACCAAACCTTGCAAGAAATGAGTAGTACAATGTTAAATGAACAATTCATCTCACAAAGATTTTGGTGTCTTGCCATAGAAACCGTCACATACATACTTAATAGGGTTTTGATTAGGAAAATTATTAATAAAACACCATATGAGATACTTAGATGTAGAAAGCCTTCACTAAAATACTTTAGAGTTTTTGGATGTAAATGCATTATATCCAAATCATTATAACATCATACTACAAATGACTTAATTGCTTATAACGACATCTTTTTAGGATACTCGCAAACATCTAAGGCATACATAGTACTAAATAAAGAGTCATTAAAAGTTGAAGAATCAGTTAATGCCACATTTGATGAAAGCTTACCCAAATCTAGGACATCACCTTTGGTAGATAATGACATGATTAAAGAACAAGCCATTCAAAATCATGATAGAACCCAAAATCCAAATTGTGACTTAGAGGAAGTCATACTTGCTGGAAATCGTGGTCTAAAATCCTAATATTACTTTAATATTAAACGGGCTACGCAGCGGATATAGATCACATATAACATACATAATTAACATAAAACGTAAACAAGTAAACATACCCTTAGCAACCAAGCTAGTGATGAAACGAAGACACTTCGAGTACACACACATGTGTAATAACGTGCAAACCAAAAGATCACTACAAGTTACTAAGATAAGTAACCTCTACGTGTATCCACACTACACGTCGAACAATACCACCCGAATGCTAGTTCTTCAACCAACGATCAAGTGAACACCAATAATAAAAAAACATAAAAACCTTAAAGTGAGGTGTTTGTTTTCGTCATCCAAAGAGGAAAAGAGAAGAGAGAGATAAAAGTTATGAGCTCTAGGGTCCTCCTTATATAGCAGATGTATTTAGGGTTTTCCTAAAACACATAACTTGGAGGAAAAGATAGCTCAAAACCCAACCCATCCCCTCCTTGGGCTATGGCCGGTTGATGACATCAAATAACATCTATTTTATAGCATCATTTATCCTATGTAATTAACCCATTTTGAATAATTATTGCAAAGAATTATTACTTAATCGCTTATATTTAAGAAATGCAGTAATTATGGAGTACTTGGTGAATATTAGCAAAAGACGCGTATTTTAGAGCTTAAACGAAGATATTTTGAAGATTACTGTTCTGACAACCAATACGCCGTATCCATCAAGGAAGATACGGCGATTTGTGCCTGCACTCACCAAAGACGAAGACCACATGATCACTACGTTGTATCTAGTGAAGACCAATACGCCGTATTGGAGATATAGTATGTGAATATTCTGGAAGATATCAAATGTGGTCCCTACTCCAAGAAACACCCAATACGACGTATCTAACACATTGGATACGCTGTATCGACACCGACTCTAGACCTTATAAATAGAAAACTAAAAAATGAGTTTTAAGTGTGCTAAATTATATTCTCGATACCTAAACCACAAAAGTCGATTTTCAGAAGAGAAAAAGAACAGAAGAGGTCTCGCAACGCATTCCAATCCATAGGAGACAACGTGTAATTTCTTATACTTTTGTAATCATTCAGTTTTTGGTATCATTCGTTAACTCGGTTAGTTTACCTTGGCTAAGTCATTACTCTTGTATTAATTATGATGTTTGAAGGCTAATACCTTTGGGTATTAGCCATTGTTATGAAGATCTTAATGTTTGGTTTGTTTATCTCGATTTCTTAGTTTATTGTTGAATTGCTTTGATAACATCAAATATTTAATACTTTTTGGTGGCAAAATACCCCCTATATTACCTGCAAATATTTCACTAACACTCAAAAATGAGATATTTTTAATCATTTTTTAGTTTTTAGGTGAAATGCAGGAAAGTGACAAGAAACAAGGGAAAAAGGACTTAAAGTGTAAATTCTGAAGAATGTTACGGCGTAACACCAAAAATGGTTACACCGTAACATAAATTAAGCAAGTACGAAGATCAAGGAAGACCTTATGGCGTAACACCATATCTAGTTACGCCGTAACCGTATATTTGGAAGGAAATCTTGTCAAAGTTATAGTTACGGAGTAACACCTTATCCAGTTACGCCGTAACCAAGAGAATCTACAAATATGGAATGAAGATCACGTACTTATTTACATTACTTGAAGGTTATGGCGTAACACCATATCTGGTTACGCCGTAACAACTGCTTAATTATGGAATGCCGTGTAAGATGGTTACGGCTAACACCTTTACTGGTTGCGCCGTAACATGTTCGATACCTATAAATAGAGGCCTCATTCAAGCTATTCCGACATCACTTCCTCCACAACCAATTAAAGAGGCGACAAAGGCTTCCAACCTTAAAAGAATTCCACCTGGAGTTCAAGGGATATCACATTTACTTACTTTTTGTATTTTATCGTTCAAATACGAATACTGTAAGAATTATGAGTTTTCAATCTATGATTTCTTCTATCTCTTATTGTGTTTCCGTTACCATGAGCGGCTAAGCACTTAAAATGCTAGCCTAGTTATGTAATTACTTTTGTTATGAATGTTTCCTGTTAGATTATGGTTTCATTAGATATTCCTTGACTATCGTGTAACCCTGGGTTTTGGTAGTAC
>BQNB010066223.1:0-34643 GCA_026074375.1 Tanacetum coccineum
AAATTTTATGTTTTTAATAAAACATTTCTTCTAATGAATAAATATTTTGTTTTTATATTTTTATAAAAACACATTTGTAGAAATATAAGGTTTAAGGAAAATATTTTCTTGATCATTAATCATGTTTAATGATTTATTTATCCATAACTTAAGTTATTAATCTTAGAAATAGAATTTTATGATTAGTAATTTATAAACGTTTAATTTTATCGTAAACGTTTTCACATTTTGTTATTATCAAAACATTGAGAGGTCAAAAAATATAAATAACGTTTTTAGACATTATTTGTATTAACACACTTTCTTGATGTAAACTTTAACTTGTTTGGTGTCCGTTTACGTTGAACGTTGATTTTTAGTTTACGCGATTTAACTATAAGATAATAATTAAAAGCGAACGCGTAAAACCCTAAAAATAAATAATTGAGTCGGGAAATGACCTGAAAATGTGAAATGTTACACAGTTTCCCAACAGTTATGACATGTGGTAATAGTTCTTGACCTAAAAATCCTAATTAGATTTTGGTTCATGTGAAGCCCTAACACTTTTCTTTCTAGGTCTACCTGGCATTTTCTTTGGCTTAGGACCCAATATCCTAGACAAATGACTACAATCTGGCCAAAAGTTTATTCCACCTACAGGTTTCATGTAATGACTATAGGTAAGTGTATACCTATCCTTTTTTATACATTCTGGCACATAAGCCTCAACCATTTTATTCAGCAAAAAAATACAAGCAATGGCATGTTTACATGGCAAACCTGAAAATTTGCCACATCCTACAAGAGCAAGTCCCAGTAGAACACATGCATCGTCATGTCAACCACCTTGAAGGTTATGAGAGTACGCGTATTGCACCGGGAATTATTAAGTAGGATGATTTATAATTTATTTATTTGAAAGGATTGGGACGCCTCTTCAGTTAAATAAATAAATTATAAATCACCGAACCATAAGTTTATCATTTCTTACTTACATAAATTTGGACGCTTCTTTATGTAAATAAGAAATTATAAATGAGTGGGCTTAATGGTATCCGATATGACACGAGTATAAACCTGAAATCGATAATCATCAGAATCCGTTAAAAAGGTTTGGAAGCACAATAGTGTCTTGCCACTCCGCATAAATCTTAAGGCCTCATTTGGAGCTACCTTATCTCATTCTTAAGTTATTACTTATGACATTGCAAGTCTTTGCAATCACGAACTGTCTGTGGAGCTAACAGACTGAGTGCAATATCAGTATTGACGTTATGGTCGCTACTGTTGGGTCCTGGAGCGGTCCCGACTGATACAACTTTATCCCATAAGTAATGCAACTCCCCTTAAACGAGATAAACACCTATCGACGAAACAGATAGTTGGACTATCCATTTCGGGCCACTAGTAAGAAGACTTAGGTCGCGATACATCCTAGTACTGCCAAGAACTAGCAGTTGAGCATGCTTGAGTGAGAGTAGCATCGGTTTGGGTGAATGTATAGAGAGAAATGGGGGAGTTTATTTTTGTGTTTTACACCTTAGGAATGTGTTTTGTATGTTTTTCTTACTAGTTAAGCCTTTATATAGGGTTTAACTAAGGTTAAGAAACTCTAGTTAAGTTAACTAGGGTTAAGTTAAAGAAAAATATCTAAAAGATATTTTAGATAAATATCTAATAAATATCTAATAAATATCTTATAAATATCTTGTTAATTAAACGCGAGCTATGACCAAGGTTGAGGAACAAAGATGACACGGCTCATAAAATGATATTTTATGATCATAAGAATAATAGCGAGACATGTCGTAAATTTTTACAATGCTCGAAACGATTAACGAACGCGCGATCAACCGTTGACTCTAGTCTTGAAAATAAGTAGACGTGTGAAAGGAGGTAATTATAATTATGGTGTACAACATAATTATAAATGCATCACACACGTGGACTTGTGACCTTGATTAGCCTAACATAAAGATCAAATTCATGCCTAGTACCTACATCTATATCACTATAACTTTCAATTAAATCTCGGGACGAGATTTCTGTAAGGGGTGGAGACTATAACAACCCAAGAATTTTCATCAACCTATTTTACTATTATCATAATTATACGGGGAAATTTTTCGCTTTATTACATTACTTGCATTGTCAATATCTTAGTATGTCATGTAACTTACATAACTAAAGTAGACGAGCTCACGCAACCTATCTATGGCCATTCTGTCTTCATATATGTCAAGCAAACATCACAATATGTCAAGTCAATATCATCATATCCTTATTACAAAGTACATTATTCCTATAATGTACCATTCGCAACGTTATATCAAAACGGGCTTTAAACCGTTATCGTATGTCTCTAAACCCTAATTCCATGAATGATTAATATCTAAAGTGAATGCACAAGCCACTAAAGCATATGTACAAGAAATATAACATCTCATTTGAAATATAAAATCTCTTCAAGTCAAAGTACAAGTCTCTAAAATCTCAATGTACAAGTCATTAAGCATGACATCTAAAATAGCCGTTTTACCTCCGTTTTCATTCTAATTTCTTCACCATCACTTATGTACAAGTTACTACACTCAATATACAATGTATAAACCCTAAATATTCTATTCATAAGCTTTCATACATCTTTTTGTACTCAAAACCCTAATTCAAAAGTCAGAAACCCTAACCCGAGCTAAATACTACACAATGACCCGTTTCTTCATTTTAATCCATTTTAAACCTTAACCAACACTCAAATAAGTTGCAATAACTTATTTTACAATCATATCAATCCTAATCAATCATTATTTCATCATTACTTTATCATCTTATTTCATTTGTACGTAAAACGAATCCGAGAAACCCTAAATGTACCTAATTGTGCACTAAATGTAACTTTGACCCGTTTACTCATTTTCTGACCATCTCATTCTCAAGTAAGCAACCAAGAGTCATTGTAAACCCATAAAATGAGTTTACAAACCTTTATCCATCATTATCCATCCTTGCTTCAACAATGTACGAGAATTACAAAGCTAGAAAACCCTAAAAGCCTTATATGAACCCTAATTCCAAGCTACGGCTTATTCTTTCAATTTCAACCCATCTTAACTAAAACCAACGATCAAACTTCATTGATAATACTTTATTTAAGCCCTAGGATCTGTATTCCATCATTCCTAATCAAAAGTATACAAAATATAAACCAAGAAAGTCAAGAAAACCCTAAACGTGCCCTAATCAAACCCGTGACCTCATTTCTTCAATTCTAATCCGTTTTAACCCAAACCAATTGCTAATCTTTGCTAATCCTTCCTATATCAGACCTTGGCTATATATATTAACTATCCTTAATCATTTATACACGAAATAAAGACTTGAAAACTTGTGAAACCCTAGTCGAACCCCAAAACAGCCCGCACCCTTTCACCATCAATTTTGAACCATTTCAAACCATTCCAAGTGCAAATAACTTCCATGAACCCCTTCTAGAAACCCTTAAGCAGCTTACCCACCTGCTCTTACCTTTCCATGGCCAAAATTGAAGACACATGATGGCCTTGTTGTCCATCTTCTAGCCGTGACACCCAAACACCCCTAGAAACCATCCACCTTGCTTAGCTAGCCTCCATAGCCCCTCATACTCATCACATAGCTTCTACACATCACCCTATAGCCCTTACACATGTCCCATACCAGAATCATAAGCTTACTTAACCTCTTTGGTCTCAAAATACTATAAATAGGGCTCTTGTGTGTTCATTCTAATTCGCACCACCCCATCTTCTCTCTATAACCCATAGGCAGCAATCCTTTGCTCCCTTATGATCCTAGGATCATTAAAGAAGTTCAAGAAGCAAATCCCTGAAGAATTGAAGCCTCAGAGTAAAGATACAAGGCGTACGAGTGGAAATACTACCCGAAACGACACATTTCCACCATTTTTGATCATTGAAGCTCAAACCCAGGTTCTATGAACTTCATACCTGCTACTACACCCTTATAATGTTCATATGATCCTAAATATACTCTTGTTAAAGTTTCATAACTCAATTCATGCTCATTTTCCATTTTGATCCAAAACCGTACACCCGAAACCCTAATTTTGCGTTTTTCTTAAAACTAAATGTCATAATGATTAAATATTGTTATAATCTATCCTAGCATGCTTAACTAATGTTAAAATAACCACTTTATTGATTAATGAGGGAACTTGAAGTTAAAACCCGCGCGTTTACGTTTTGAAACCCTAATTTGACCCGTTTTGCTTCCTAGCTTAACGAATCCCTCAGCTTAACGAATTGTATTTATAACAACTTGCGTGTCGTTAAAACTTTATATTTAGTTTTATTATAACTTATACACTATATTCGAAATGTTAACAATAATGCTTGCATGGGCAATTTGGAACATGTTTCTTGCTAATTAAATCCATGAAAGCAAGGGTATAAACTCGTAAACTTTATGAAATAATAACTAGAAGGGCTGAATATGTCATTTTATCACAGTTAATAACTATAGGGGTACTATTGATGTCACTTTTCAAAGATGCTAAGAGTTAACTTTGTATAAAGAATCTTTTAAAGTTAAAGGACTAAAGTCGTAAAAGATGCAAACTCCAAGGGTAAATTCATCTGCCACTCTTTCAAACTCAATGCTATAAATGTAGACATTTATGAAAAAGTATAAACTCATGTTTTAAAACCTTACAAAGACCTACTTAATTAAAACGCTTCTCGTGCTTTAACATTTCCAGATATTGAATAAAAAAACGCTTAAAACTCTTTGATACTTAATACGTATCACAATGCTTACTAGGAGCTTCATATTAAGGAGGTTTCATCTGGTATTACGTTCTTGACTGAGTTTGTTGTGGAAAATTTTTACGATTTAAAATTGCCCTAAGCTTCGCTCAAGACGTTTACTGAAATGACTTCTAATTATGATGGCAGCCGACAGTGCGAGACCAACAAATCCCCACTCTTCAATACAACTCCAACTCTAAAACTAAAGTTCTATAGTAACAAATCTTCCTAAGACTCAACAATATTTACTCAGGGTTGCTTGACATGGCTGTTACATCCAATTTGCTCATACAACCTTCCCTGTTAGAATTGTGATAAACGGTCGGTCAGTTTTCCATTTGGAATCATCCTATATGTACATCTACATATCAGGTGAGTTCTATAGCCGTCCGCTTTTTAATCATTTGGAATGATTTTATAAAACCCGCGAGGGTGGAACATGCTTGTTACAAAATCTTTTGCTATACTCGTTTATCCTTATACAATGTGATTACTTTTTTCAAAGACTTAATGGTTCATAATCTCACATGCTTTATAACCTGTGCATCATCTACCTAGTACAAACAAGAATTGCCACATGGTTCTCACAAAACTATACCAGCACTACACCACTGACATCAATTTATTGCCACAAATACTATGAAAATATCTCTCTTGGGTAAATATAACTCCTCACAATAACCCTTTGGGTAACTTATCTCCAATCTCTCTTTGGTAATCTCTCCTAATCTCTCTCTTGGGTCAATCAACTCTCCAATATCTCTTTGGGTAGTCTATCGTGGATGTTAATATGTTGATATTATGAGCTCTTCAAGTCGTTAAATTGACTTTTGATGATAATGTGTTAGTGCGATGTGCTTAGACAAGGAACAAGACCAGACAAGACCAATCAGACCAAACAAGACGATAACGCAATAATACACTGTTACTATGATAATTGTATTCGTTGCAATTATTACAAATAACGGGTATATAATAACGTGACCCAAGATCATAACAATACCATTTTCATAATAATTGTGTTTGTACAATTATTACACTATGATTTATATTCAAACTATTTATATCAAACCTATGAATTTCACTCAACCTTTGTGTTGACTTTTTAGCATGTTTATCTCAGGTTATTGAGCAATATACGGCATGGAGTGGCATGGACTCGAAGATGGCTAAAACTTGTTATCATTCACATTGTATGTAACTAGATTTTGGGACCTGCCTTTGTAAAACTCTGATTTGAAATGAATGATAACGTATCTTTTGAACAAACGTCTCTTTTGGGTCGTTTTCTATGATTATGATTGTTGTTTCCATGAAGTAATACCCCAGATTAGCTTCTGTTGCTATATTGTAAAAATGGGGGTGTTACAGATTGGTATCAGCGCCATGGTTATAGAGAACAACACCTTAACTATAACCACATTTCTTTTTCAGCCATCAAAGTCCTTCGTGCCACTACATTCCGGAACAAGTATGTAAATATACATATCTATTATATTATACCATAAATAACTTATGTTATTTACAACTAGGTTGTTAACAGAACGATATCTTCTCCCAACCGCTCTACTTCCGATATTTAGGACACTCTTTCCTCTATGAATATTCTTAACTATACTTCGGTCTCACCGGATTATTTTCCAGCTTCAGCGGGAAGCAGATCTTTTAACTCTTCGGAAAACTCTACAGATAATATGATCCCACCGGTATTCTCATCTTTCTACAATAATACTTATTTGAAGGACGTACAAGCATTTTATGCTAAGGAATCACCTATTTCATCACTAGATCCTATTACTCCACCAGCTATTTTGACTCTATCTCCGATATTACCACCATCACTACTATTTAATCCTCGATATTTCTTTGTTCCTGAAGAACTATTACCACCTAAGAAGCAAATCTATTCCTCATCTTCTTCCTCAACTGCGTTATCTAATTCATCCCGGAATCAAACCTGTGATTTGGTATCACCATCTTCCTCAGTTTATACTCCTACCCCACCTCAGATATTTGAAATAGGAAAATGTCCAATTAAGATGTATCTGAAACATCATGAGGGACAAATCGAAGATATTTTGAATTACTTAGATGAACTCTATCTTCACCACATCGAGAAAATGGAGGAAGGACGTATTGATAGAATGATCATACGAAGGAATAGTGACGAACTAAAGACCGAACTCAAGAAAATCCGTACTCAGATTATCAAACTTCAAAAGAAGCGCTCAAAATCATCAAGCTATTAGACTAGTTATAACTTTATCCTAGCCATGGGATGTGTGGTATAAATAAAACGCTTGTCAAATCTTGACTATGTATAGTAAAAAGGCAAGTTATTTATAAAGGCAATCCCGTTTCATACCTTATTGTTTCCAACTTATCTCTCTTTCATCATCATTTCCACCATTTGCATCATTATCTCCGTCTTTATCATAACCTCTAAGTGCTTAAAAATTCAAAAATAAGCATTTCTCTTTAAGCATTTTAAGCATCACATTCTCTTTTATAACTTAGGATATCATTCTTATTACGTGTTATCTTTTGTTGATAGAATGCCTCCCAAAAGGACGTCAACATCTGAAACACCAGCCATAACTTTAGCTGCCATCCGGCAACTAATTAATGATGGCATTTCCTCAGCTCTGAAAGCACAAGCTGCATCAATGGCAAATACCGACAATCCCAATAGGAATACTAGACCCAAAGAAATTCCAGTAGCAAAAAGAGGAAACTACAAAGAATTCATAAATTGTCAACCTTTCTACTTCAATGGCACAGAAGGAGCTGTTAACCTCATCCGCTGGTTTGAACGTACTGAATCGGTGTTTTCTCGTAGCAAGTGTGCCGAGGAAGACAGAGTGACATTTGCTACTGGTACTCTAACTAATGATGCCCTGTCCTGGTGGAATTCATACGCTCAACCTATTGGAATAGATCAAGCCAATCAAATCGCTTGGACCGAATTAAAAAGACTCTTAACCGATAAGTATTGCCCTCGAACTGAAGTCAAGAAAATGGAAGATGAATTTTACAATCTGACTGTGAAAGGGAATGATCTCAAGACTTATGTTAGAAGATTCCAGGAATTAACAATCTTATGCCCGAATATGGTACCAAACACCGAGAAACTCATGGAAGCTTTCATCGGAGGATTACCCAGGAGTATTGAGGGAAATGTTACTGCCTCGAAGCCTCAAACTTTAGAAGAAGCCATTAACATAGCCTAGAGATTAATGGATCAAATAATAAAGCGTAATTCTATGCTAGAAACCAATGATCGCAAACGAAAGCTTGAGGATGAGAGAAACATCATCAACAACAACAACTATCAGAATAACTACCACAATAACAACCATAACAATGATTACCACCGACAACAGAATAGAAGACAAGAAACCTTCATAACTTATACTGCCACCAATAGATATTCTGGAAACCTTCCCTTATGTAAAAGATGTAGACTACATCACACGGGACCTTGCAGTGTCAAGTGTCAGGTTTGCAACAAGATAGGTCACCAGACCAAGTACTGCAAAAACAACAGGGCCACAAGAAAGCATACTTAGAGCCAATCTTATTTTTGTTCACTTTAGGATTTCTACCCTAGAAACAACTCTCGAGGATATTCAAGTTTCATCAGAATCTTCTCCAATCTGAAAACCCCAATCATCAAGCTACAATCCTTGTCATTTGTTTACTTTTATCTCGTAATTTTACTACGAGATACGTAGCATAAGTATCAACTCTTTTTAGAGTTTCATATGTAAAGCTATCCATGAAATAATAAAGTGATGATTCCGTTACATCTTGTTATCTGATGATATCAAAACTCAACATTATTTGTCAATTTCATCGATTCTATTATCTTCAAACTCTGAATACTCTCCTCATACCTTTGCACACATAAACTTATCATCCTAGCTTATATGGGCGGTTAGTACATCCACATCTTAAAGATTATCGAATCAAATTCATGTCATATTCATTTTCTAACATTACCATATCATGTTTTTTTATGCTTAGGTAAACGATTTTGATATTTATTGAATGAATTAGGATGATTCTTCATTGGAATAAGGAAGAAATTATAAATCTCCGAACTAGAATTTATAAAATTCTCAGTTACAAGAAGTTGGACGCTTCTTTTTGTAAGTGACAAATTATAAATAAATAGGCTTAAGTATATAACATATGTACAAACAAGTTTCTTTCAATCCGTTTGTACAAATACTTTCCTTTTCTTCACTTAAACATTATCATTATTACCTTCATCATCCATTCATTCCAAAAATCTATATCTCACATGATTAGCAAACACTCTTTCCTTTTTTTTTTTTTCTCTTTTTTTCATTATTATTCATAATCATTCCTTAACATCACTCATTCCATGATCTTCGTATACTAAAATTCTATGTTATATTCTGCAATGTGATAACAAGGAAACACATAAGAATCTATGCAATGTCAAATGATTTCAATACCACTAGGTATGAAAATTTTGACAAAGACTTGTGATAGCATTCTTATTTGATGTTGACTTTTAAAGGTTAATGAATAACGATTTCTTACGATCTGAGTGGCGCAACGTATTCCATCCACCCAGGTTCTATCAGGATCTGGAGAAATTCTATTTTCTATCATCAAGAGGTATGGTCTTGAAAATAAGTAGATGTGTGAAAGGAGGTAATTATAATTATGGTGCGCAACATAATTATAAATGCATCACACACGTGAATTTGTGACCTTGATTAGCCTAACATAAAAATTAAATTCATGCCCCCAGTACCATAATCTATTACTAAACTTTCACAAAATCTTGGACGAGATTTCTGTAAAGGTGGGACTATAACAACCCAAGAATTTTCATCAACCTATTTTACTATTATCACAATTATACGGGGAAATTTTTTGCTTTATTACATTACTTGCATTGTCAATATCTCAGTATGTCATGTAACTTACATAACTAAAGTAGACGAGCTCACGCAACCTATCTATGGCAATCCTGTCTTCATATATGTCAAGAAAATATCATAAAAATGTCAAGTCTATCTTTAATTATCTTTTTACTGGAGTTTATTCCTATAATGTACCATTCGCAACGTTATATCAAAACGGGCTTTAAACCGTTATCATATACCTCTAAACCTTAATTCCATGAAGATTTAATATCTAAAGTGAATGTACAAGCTACTAAATCATATGTACAAATATCATAATGTAGGATCCCCTAGATCATTTCCATGTATGAAGCACAAGATCAATGGCACAAAGATTAAAACAATGAAGAACTTTTGATTGAAATAAAATAAAAGTGGCTACAAACCCTTAAGATGGAAAATAATAATGAAGTAGCTAACTTTTCTCTATCTTTGTCCCACCTAATTATGACTAAACTAGGATCTATTTATACTAAAAGAATTTCCCTTTGAGGGCATTCTTTTTGGGCTTTTTACATCTTGCCCTGATACATAGTAAACATTAAATAATATAGTCTTTCGAGCTAGACTTTTGTCTTGTAACTTCGAGTGACCGAAGCTTCTTTGTTTGGGACCATTTAAGTGAACCTAACACATAATATCTCATATGAATATACATTCTATCCAAAGAAAGGTACAAGATCCATCATCTCCCCCGTCCATAGGATAGTCAACCGGTCCATCCTCTGACTCATCATCCTCGTATTCCTCCGGATCCTCCTCGGGATCCGACTCAGTAATATATCCAGGTGACTCAGCAGTGGGTGAATCAACAGGTGGTAATGGCTGTTCCTCAGCCGGAAACTCATGGTCATCCTCTAATGGTATATACTCAGGGTATATAGGCTCTGGCACGTAGTCAGGGTCATGTGCCTGTATGAACATAGGTTCGCGCTCATCCTCATCCTGAGGAACTGGTAGTATCTGTAGGTTCTCCGGACCTAGTACGTAATCTGGTGACGGTGGGGCTACTGGCTGTAGCGGGAGTCCGTCGTATCCTAGTACGATGACCCGTGGTATGTCTCCCTCCGATAACTCCTCATAATCGGCTCCCCAGAAAGCCCTGCCGGGCTCGGAGTCGGTGTAGACGGAAGTGTATGTAACATCAGACGTCGCTGAAGACATGGTTACTGCAAAAGTAAAATAACTTACATAAGTATTACTTATAAGAAAAATCGATGTGATATGTTTGTAAGGCTTTAATAATAAAGCTCTTATAGTAATATACGTAATATCATTTATATACACGTATATTAATCAGGTAAGCACTTAGTACCCTACTAATGCTAAGGCAATGCATGTCATGTAAGCATATATGCGCTAGACGTAAACAAGTAATGCATGTATGTCCCTCACAAATCCCATTTGTGAAACCAGTTTTGAAAGTGGTTATAGTCCAGACAAAAACTTTTGACCTGGTTCTCTATAACCTAGGCTCTGATGCCAATCTGTAACACCCTCAAATCTGAGTATGCAGCGGAATGTTGAATATCCGAAGGCGTTACATTAGGGGTCAATAGCAAAGAATCATGAGATAGACTACTAAACGTGTGTTTGACAAAGATACTTTGGATTAACAAAATACTTTGTTTGTTACATAAGCTCATGGCTTCAAAATGGTTCATACAAATAGATAAAGATTCCAGTTTATATCAATTGTCCCAAGGAGTAATAAGGACCCAAATCGTAAGTCGTTGACTCATCAATTATTGACTTCCCAATGGTATCGGACGCACTCGTGGCCTTAATGACATGAAAAAATGCTTAAAAAGTCAACATAAGTTGGTGAATTCATAGGTTTATGTAAATCAATGGAGGACCGCAAGATTTCAAAGTGTATGATTATTGCAACAGATGCAAGCATCATAAAAAAAGTTAGTACCGTTTCCTAAGCTCTGAACCGCAGCTCGATGTATATGATTGCAATTATATAATTGCCAACTGGTGTCAGTGATGATGTGCTAACACTGCAACATCCCAAAATTCGACTCATGGTTATGCGTTCGTTCGGTGATAGTAGTCACGAAAAGGGGTAGTGTCGATCCCTAATAGATCTATCCATTACATTCGCGCCAGCACAATGTAATTCCCAACTACATCTATGCAATTAACAGTTCTTGATCTGGACATAAAGGGGTTATGTGTAACTTAGGCATAAACACGTAATCATGCATAAAATGTACACTTGCGTCCAGTTGGTAAAACAAGGCATGTTATCACCCACGTATGTAAATTATTTAAATAAATTGTTAAGCATGGGGCTATGTACTCACCTTGCCGGTTAGTTCTCTGAATGATAAACAGTATCCAAGTAAGAGTGGAATCACCCGTTAACGCACGCTAAGTTAAGTACGGTCAGTCTTAGTTACACTTCTAAACTAACGGACTCATTGTATAACTAAATCCATTTTAAGTTTATTTATATTTTACCAGTTATCACTTGTGTGGTTGACACACAAGACTCATTGTATTATGTTTTGATAGATCTCGAGAATAGAAATCGTATGAAATCATTATTAATAAATATGCATTATTTATTAACTTGTTATTAATCCCGTTTGATGTCCGAACATCTTACGGTTCGACCGACGTGTTAAGTGTTTTACTTATTCTCTTTTATTTCACCAACGTACCCGTAGGTTTTTAGTTGTTACACTTTAGTCCCTATAAGGTAATAACATTTACGCTTTTACTCTCTAGTTGCGAGAAAGTCAATCTATAGGTCGCTTTTAATTTACGAATATTTAACACTTCGGTCCTTTATGGTTTTATAGTTTTTGAAAAGTAATGAGTTTTATCTTACAATTTTTCGTTAATTACAATAATCAATCCCTGGAGTTATAGAATTACAAGGTATGGAAAAGTAGTCCCTTAGTTTCGGATTTTACGGTTTTAGTCCTGGCTTTGCAAAGATTCCAATTTTTTAACTCCCGGATCCATCCCAAAAGTGGCGTTTTTTTAATTAAGCTCGTTTTAAGTTACAAACAAGGGTTTCGGTTGAAAAATAAGCTCATCGTGCTTATTTATGGCTTAACGGGCCTTATTGGGCCGTTTAAGGTCAGTTTGGCTTATTAAAGGTACGTTATAGATTTTATAAGTCTAGATTTTCAACAAATAAGTTTGCTGTGAGTTTTGAGTTTAGTTTTAATAAGCTCGGGGCTGGGAGCTTATTAGAGCTTATTTCGTGCTTATTGGCATTTGGGGGCCAATAATTATTCGATAAGGTATTTAAAGTTTTAGGTGACTATTTCCCTAGTGCTTTTCCAACTCGCATTAAGCCGAAACAACAGTTTTCTTTTCAGCTTATCCTAAATAAGCAAATAAGCCAATAAGCAATTCAAATGGGCCGGTCTTGGGCCCGTTTAGGGCCCGGTAGGGTTTTAGAAGGTTAGGGGTAATTGGGGTTCCGTTAAGCTTACTTAGATGTAATAGCGCTCGGGAGGTTCGGTTTGTTATTTAGCTTATCCGATAAGCTAATAAGCAATAAATCCTACAAGTCGTTAAATTTGACTTCAAGTCGTTAAATTGACTTTGGATATTAATGGTAGTGTAATAAATCCTACAAGTCGTTAAATTTGACTTCAAGTCGTTAAATTGACTTTGGATATTAATGTTAGTGTAATAAATCCTACAAGTCGTTAAATTTGACTTCAAGTCGTTAAATTGACTTTGGATGTTAATATGTTGATATTATAAGCTCTTCAAGTCATTAGATTAACTTTTGATAATAATGTGTTAGTACGATGTGCTTAGACAAGGAACAAGACCAGACATGACCAATCAGACCAAATAGACCAAACAAGACAATAACGCAGTAATACACTGCTACTATGATAATTGCATTCGTTGCAATTATTACAAATAACGGGTATATAATAACGTGACCCAGGATTATAACAATGCCATTTGTGTTTGTACAATTATTACACTATGACTTGTATTCAAACTGTTTATCAAACCTATGAATTTCACTCAACCATTGTGTTGACTTTTTAGCATGTTTATCTCAGGTTATTGAGCAATATACGGCACGGAGTGGCATGGACTCGAAGATGGCTAAAACTTGTTATCATTCACCTTTTATGTTTCTAGATTTTGGGACCTGCCTTTGTAAAACTCTGATTTGAAATGAATGATAACATATCTTTTGAATAAACGTCTCTTTTGGGTCATTTTCTATGATTATGATTGTTGTATCCATGAAGTAATACCCCAGATTAGCTTCCGCTGCTATATTGTAAAAATGGGGGTGTTACATACCAAGATAGGAATGCACACGTTTTTCCTATGTTTTATACAGGACCTTGGATGCAAAGAAATATCGACGAATATTGGTGAGGAATTTACAAATTTGGAGATCTTGAAGTGTTGGAGTCTTGAAACTTCAAGACAGTTGTTCAACACAATCTTGCTAATAAACTCAACATGGAGAATCTACCGAGCAAATATCAGGGGAGTTTCTCATTCTAATTCTTTTTAATTTCCGTATTTAATGTTTTATCTATACAATGAGGACGTTGTATAATTCAAGTGGGGGGATGGAATTAGAATGTATACTTGTCCTATTTTTCATACAAAAATGCTTAAATTATGCTCAAATTTAAAAACTTTCAAGCATACTTTTGTGAAATTACTTGATACATAACCCGCACACAATAACCTTTGTTAGATATTGTGAGGATTTAACCCTATCTGTTTCCAAATGTTTACCCAAATTCGACAAAATATGAGTGTGTCGGTGATGTAGTAGACTTTCGAACTTGGCTTAGTATATCTATTCGAGAGCACAACGATAAGTACTATGGATTTAGATGGAGTAACTTGTTTAAATTGGTAAATTTTAGGATTACACCCAAATCACCTTTACATGTTGCTTATTAACTAACTACACTGGTTAGTTAACCCCCGTATAAACCCTTTGTTTACTCTCACTTTAAGATTAAGATACCCCTAGAACAACCCGTAGAGACAATCCTTTAGGAACTACGCCAATTATTTGTTTCGTTACACCTTTACACCTTAGCCTACCCTATTAGATTAAGTTTATTTTACAGTTGCTAGTTGCTTAAAGTATAAAGTTTGTATTTCTTGAGTCTTGTGTCAAAATTTTCTATCTTTGGTAAGATTGGAAGAAATTTACACATCGCAAATGGGAATGTATATTATAGTCAAAACCTATGGACTTTTACTACCATCGCAATTAATGGTTCGTTCGAAGAATGAAGAATTATCGAAGGAATTATCCGGAATTATTATGATCATGAAGATGGTGAAACTACACCGAGTTTCATAGTATATTGTTAATGAAAAAAATTGAAAAAATTAGAAAAATCGCAACGAAAAAGAGAAGGAAAGTTTGAAGATAATCGTTTCACAACTACCGAAGGAGTTACACGAAGGATCGATTATTCGTTGATACAAATCGATGATGTAGAGTATTGTATAAAGTGGAAGATATCGCCACTTGCCTTGTAAAGTATGTAAAGTATGGGATGTTTGGGAAGTTGACCATTACGGGAACGCCAACTTAGGTTGTTGTTTTTAATCTATGATCAAGACGTTGTAAATAGTTGTGTCTTTATCATGTAAACGGTCAAGAAAAAAGTGTCTAGCAACTTGTATTTTAGACTTAATCTATTTCTTTCATAATTTTTATTTAACAATAATTTAATTCCCTTTCCTAATCATTAACCATGGGTTTTACGCGAATGAGGATGTGATCAAGCGTGCATGTCTATTCCGTCGTTACGGCCATGTATGCATGTCTCAGCTGCCTTGTTGGTTTATTACTATTAGTGAAAGTTAGAAGATCTATACCCTATATTACTCTACTATTCTAACTCTTTAGCTTATTCAAGGTGGGAGTGAGTAGTCACATGTGTCTATCTCGTCGTTACGGGTGTGTATGTGTGGTCTTTGTCGCCCTCCTGGAATATTGGTATCGATAAAGATTATTAGAGTAATCAACCCTAAGCCTTCTCATACAAATCCATATTTACCTTCATAAACTTGTTACTCTTTAGCTTTAGCTGTGGAGATGTGTATCCTTGCCATGCTTATGATAGAATACTCGTTATGACCAAGCAATTGAGCAAATTAGTTACGTGTTTCCACATAGATTAGTTGAGTGATTTGAATGTTTTCATCTTCCTATTTCGTGAGGTGTTTGGTTGTGTACTTGTAATAGATCAAATAAATGCTTTAATGGAAATATCCTTAAGGATACATTTTTATGAACTTCTAAAGGCTACTTGAGGACAAGTAGGATTCAAGTAGGGGGATATTTGATGACATCAAATAATATCTATTTTATAGCATCATTTATCCCATGTAATTAACCCATTTTATATAATTATTGCAAAAAATTGTTACTTAATCATTTATATTTAAGAATTGTAGTAATTACAGAGTACTTGGTGAATATTAGCAAAAGGCGCGCATTTTGGAGCTAAATGAAGATATTTTGAAGATTACTATTCTGAAGACCAATACGGCGTATCCGTGCCTTCACTCACCAAAAGACCACAAAGGAAAGAAGATCAATACGCAATGTCCAGAGAAGACCAATACGCCGTATTGGAAATATAGTATGTGAATATTCTAGAAGATATCAAACATGGTCCCTACTCAAAGAACACCCAACACGCCGTATCCAATCCCTTGGATACACTGTATCAAAAACAAGTTTTAAGTGTGCTAAATCATATTCTCGATACCTAAACCAAAAAATTGATTTTCAGAGGAGAAAAAGAGCAAAAGAGGTCTTGCAACGCATTCCAATCCATAGAAGACAACGTGTAATTTCTTATACTTTTGTAATCGTTTAGTTTTTGGTATCATTCGTTAACTCGGTTAGTTTACCTTGGCTAAAACAATTACTCTTGTATTAATTATGATGTTTGAAGGCTAATACCTTTGGGTATTAGCCATTATTATGAAGATCTGAATGTTTGGTTTTGTTTATATCTCAATTGCTTAGTTTATCGATGTGTGCTTGTTTATGTTTATCAATTAATACTTGTTTACGTACTTTTGTATGTGACCTATCATTCAACTGGATCTAGTGATACGTACCAAGTAATCTAGATGTCGAGATAGCTCTCCATATAGTAGTTTATACATCTAGAATCATAGGATCACAAATATTGTCCTTCTAAAATTATGCTAAGGATACGCTTCTGGCTTAACTAGTTAACGAAAATTGCCTTTGGTTTATTGAACATGTTGACTAGTAGGTGAATCTAGATAATTCAACAAATAATTTTTTGATTTCATTGGATAGTTAGACAAGTGGACTACTAGTGTATAAATTTCCTTTAAGGAGTAAGTGTGTAAAGTCTCTATGAGATAGGGTTTAACAAGATCACCATTGCTTTAGTCCCTAAGATAGATTATAATTAGGTAATAAGGATGCTTTATGCGGATGATTTAATTGTGATAGAATTAATGTGTCTAGGTCTTAGGATGAAGTCCCGCCTAAGTATAAGAATGATACGCCTCTTCGAGATAAGTAATCATTACACTGAATAGGAAAACCAAACTTCTAATTGGATTAATGATGGCTAATACAGTTTTCTATCATAAGGCTCGACCGCTCTTTTATCTTTTTGTTAATTTGCTTGCATGGGTTAAAGTGTCTTGAGTTGATTATAGTCACCAACAAACCCGTGTTAGTCTCTCAGACTGAAACCCCCCTTTTACCTGTTAGAATTAGGATTAGAACTAACATAGGATTATCATAGGTTTGACTTTGAATTATCTTTAGATTAGATAAACCCAAAATATAAATAAATTAAGAGATTTAACCTCTCTTTAAGTGTTCGACACCCTACTTACCATGAATCTACCACCGACCGGATACACTGCCCATTAAAGTGTTGTTTTTGGTTGAGTCGGAAAAATATAAATTTAAAACTTAAACTATCATAAATAAACACCACACAACGACACATCAACGCGCATGGTATGATCTATTTTCATCATTTCTGCTATCACAAGGATTCTCCAAAGGCACGGTTGGTCCCACATTGTTCATTAGCAGAAAAGGAAAAGATATCTTCCTGGTACATATCTATGTTGATGATATTAGTTTTGCTTCTACTACTACTGGATTATGTGATAAATTTTCTAAGATAATGTGTTCTAAATTCAAGATGTCAATGATGGGAAAAATATCATTTTTTTTTCTAGGACTACAAATTTCATAAAGTCCCAGAGGCATCTTTTTAAACCAATCAAAATATGCTCTAGAATCACTTAAGAAATACGGAATGGAATCTTGTGACTCAGTGGATACTCCAATGGTGGAGAAATCCAAACTGTATGAGGATACACAAGGGAAAGCCGTTGATCCTACACATTATCGTGGCATGGTTGGCACCTTTATGTATCTAACATCCAGTAGACCAGACCTGGTATATGTTGTTTGTATGTGTGCTCGGTATCAGGCATGACCTACCAAAAAGCACCTACATGCTATAAAAAGAATCTTTTGATACCTAAAAGGAACTATAAATCGGGGTCTATGGTACTCGAAGGATTATGCTATTTCTCTAACAGCTTTTGCAAATGCTGATCACGTGGGTTGTCAAGATACATGACGTAGTACATCTGGAAGTATGTAACTGCTAGGAGACAAACTTGTTAGCTGGTCATCAAAAAGGTAGAAAAGCGTTGTGATATCCAGTACGAAAACTGAATTTATAGTTTTTTCTGGCTGTTGTGCTCAAGTCCTTTGGATGAGATCACAACTTACCGACTATGATCTTGGTTTCAATAAAATTCCAATGTACTGTGATAACAAAAGCGCTATTGCCTTATGCTGCAACAATGTTCAACATTCTCGATCAAAGCATATCGACATGAGATATCAATTCATAAAAGAGCAAGTGAAGAATGGAGTCGTCGAGCTTTACTTTGTTAAAATGGAATATTAGTTGGCGAACATCTTCACCAAGGCTCTATGTCGAGAAAGAATTGAATTCCTTATCGACAAGCTGGGGATGAGAAGTTTTAATCCTTCTGAAAGAACTGGCAGATGAAGCCGAAGAATAGTGGTGGTACCTATTCTTATATCCTCTATATATTATGTATATATATAAAATCACAAAAACACAAACATATTTTTCTCTTCTTATAAAATTTTATAAAAACAAAATACAAAATTAAAAAATCAGAAAAAGATAAAAATATGTATCTCTGGCATGTCTTCTGAAATCGATAACATTTACGGCCTTAGAAATGTTATTTTATAATGATACGAGGCTGTAAATAAAGTTCGAGCAGAAGTTCAAAAGTTTTTTTAGAACATGCCAAAAAATGGCTTGCTATTATTTCAGATAGCAACCCGGTCATCATCTTAAAGGCAAGTATTTCAAAAAGAAAACTTGGCCTCATAACGGGAATTTATTCTTGGGCATGGTCTACTTTATGACCATGCAAAGGCTTGTGATTACTTTGCATCACAACCCGTGCTTCCTATATTCCATAAGTGTACGTGTTAGTGCGCTTATGTGTGAAAATAAGAGATATCTTATTTAATTGGTGTTTGGTTTTTTCTAAATTAAACAATACTTCATCAACAAATACTTTTCAAAGACATTTGACCACTCAAACAATGACTACTGCTCTTTAAATAGAAAACGGGTCATTGTTTGAGGGGGAGAGAATGTCAAATATCTTCTTCAAAAAATCTGTTTATGATAAAGGAAAAGGTTTTAAACAATAACGGGTCAACAATTAAAGGGGAGTTAATTAAGTTTAGCTTATGTGAGCCTTAACTGTTATGTGTTTATGCCTTTAGGGAGTATATGTGCAAATATAAGTTTCTAGGTATGCTTGCTAAAACATTAGGGACTAAATGTGCCATTTGTTAAACTTAAAATGCCTATTAGATCTTATATATAACAAATGCATAGGATATTAAACTAGAGGGGGCAAAAGTGTCAAAAATGAAATTTGTTTTATAACACTTTCACCCATCCGTCCTTTTACACACACAAACACACACTTTGAAATTATTCTTTCCCTCCCTTCACTCATTCAAAAATCGCCATCAAGAGTTCTTAATTTCTAGTGATTATCAAGAAAAAGGTATAACTATAATCATGATTTCCACACCCTAAACTACTTATTCCTCAAAGGAATTGAAGTTTCATCCACACTTGATCACGAAAACCCTAAATTTTGAATTAGGGTTCTTCGAAATCGAATGTGATTAAAACCTTAAATTAATTGAGGGGCTTTGTTAGTTTAGGTGTGTAGAATACTCGATTAAAATAGTTTTGTGTTTAGTTATCATATGAATGTCTTATTTATTATCCTTGTTTGTGAAATTTTAGGTTTTTGGGTTTTAATGTAATATGTTTGTGGGTTTTATGCTAGGATGTTTGTATCCTCTTCCCTAAATGTGTTTGAGCCATAAAAGGCATTTCTTGTTTGTTGGTTTCTTGTATGAATCTGATAAAATGTTTAAACGTACTTGTGTTTGATCGTTTTTGATGATTTTGTGGCTATTTGTTGTTATTAATGAACCAAAGTGATATTCAACTCATATGAGTGTTATTTGAACTTGCTTTGATGCTTAAAAATTCATTATTGTGGAAATGTATATTGTAAAGGCGAGTTAACAAATTCCTTTGCGAGTTAACAATTCCTTTAGGAAGCGAGTTAACAACTCCTTTCACGAGGCGAGTTAACAACTGCCGTTGAGAGGCGAGTTAACAACTCCCTTCATGAGGCGAGTTAACAACATGCTGATGTGCTATAGTGTAGGGTCAATTATTTGATTATCAAGTTTTACATTTATATTTAGCCGACAAACCTAAAACAACACTTTAACGAGCAGTGTACCCGGTTAAGATGGAGTTCGCGGTAAGTAGGGTGTCGAACACTAAGAGTAGAACATTAATCCTATATTCTATCAGTATTTTAATTAGTCTATTTACTGGTTAAACCTATGCTATGTACGTTGTCTAATGAAATGGGGGTTTTCAGTCTGAGAGACTGGCACAGGTTTGGTGATGACAAATATCAATTCAATACACAATAAACACAAAAGATGAAGATTAGAAGATAGAAAAGCGGGTCAAGCCAAATGATAAAAAACTATATTAGCCATATTAAATCAGGTTCAATGCTGGTTTGTTTGTTTTAGTGCAATGATTTTCTTATCTCGAAACGGCATATCATTCTTAAGACTTAGGCGGGACATCATCCTAAGACCAAGACACAATTAGTCCTGTCACAATTAATGCATCCGCATAAAGCATCCTTTAGTTTAATTATAATCTATCTTAGAGAATTAAAGCAGTGGTGATCCTGTTAAAACTCTAGCCCAACGGGACTTTACCCACTTATTGTTTGATGGTGTTTCATATACTGGTAGTCTACTATTCCAATCTTTATCAGTTAGTTTAAAGCATGATTGCTGAAACATAAACGGGTCACCTACTGGTCCAACTAAACTCATAATCAAAAGACGAAGACAAAACGTTATTTGTGTACCTATTGGTCTAGTAATATAAGACACGATATGGAGAGCTATCTCGGTATCTAGATTACTAGGTCCGTAACACTAGACCTAGTTGAATGATAGGTCAAATATTCAAACACATAAACAAGTATGAGGTGATAAACATAATTAAACAATCAATGACAAATTAAGAAATTGATTTTAAAACAAACCAAACATTGAACTTTTCATTAAGATGGCTAATACCCGAGGGTATTAGCCTACAACCATTGTAATTATACAAGCGTAATCAAACAATTGAAATCGAACGATTAAGAGAGTAAAAATTACATGTCTTCTATGGATTCGTGATCAATGCTTGACCATGGTGGCTGATCTTCTCTTCTAAAATTCGTCTTTAGTGAGTATGGTATAAGGAATATGATATTGCACACTGAAAACTCGTTTTTGAGTCTTCTATTTATAGTTGCAGAAAAATACTCGATACGCCGTATCCAGATAGGTCGATACGGCATATTGGGCTGGATTCCTTAGAGTGCGCGCTACGTTCATAATAAATCTTTGATATCATTCCTAATTTACTTGATTTACTGTATCTTCGAATAGTTATCTTCATGCATACGGCGTATGTAGACAGAGTGAATACGCCGTATTGGGAATTGGTCAAACGCGTTTTCTTTTGAACTCTTGGCGCTGATACGCCGTATCTCTTTAGTTGGATACGACGTATTGGTGAATTTTTAAAAATCTTCAAATGTCTTCGTTTTAGTTCCAATTTATGCGCCTTTTAGCTTATCTTCATAAAACACTCTTGAATTACTGCATTTATCAACTTTATAGCAGTTAAGTACCAAATAATGCAATAATTATATAAAATTATGCAAAATAGATAGGATAAATGATATAATAAAGTGACGTTATTTGATGTCATCAACTATCCCCCCACTTGAATCCTACTTGTCCTCAAGTAGACTTTAGAAAAAAGTTTAATTTTATGAAAATGTGTCCCGAACAGAAGTTAAGGATTTTTTCTGTTTAAGCATCGTTTTGTCCTAATCACATGTACATAACCAAGCTCCTTACGAAACATAGAAATGAAAACACTTAGATCACTCAACTAATCTAGGGTGCAACATTTAAGTAGTATGCTTAATTGCTCGGTTGTGATTAGTTTTGTATCATAAGCTTGGCAAGGATACACATCTCCACCGCTAAGGCTAAGGAAGAACAAGTCAAAAGCTAAATTGGGTTAAGAAGGCTTACGATTGATCATTCAACAGTCTTTCACCATAAGTACCACACCAACAAGGCATCTGTATTGTATATACACGGCCGTAACGATGGAATAGACATATACAATCCGAACACATCCCTGTTCGTGTTTAACCAGTGGTTAGGATGAAGAACGATATAGGGTAGGGACCTTCTAACTTTCACCAAAAGTCATCATCTAACAAGGTAGTTGAGACATGCATACATGGCCGTAACGATGGAATAGACATGCATGCTCGAACAAGTCCTCGTTCAAGTAGACACTAAGGTTAGTTGCTAGGAAAAGGAAGTAAAATGGTTGTTAAATAAAATTCACAAAACAAATAGATTAAGCCAACAAATAAGGTGCGGTTGCTAGTAACTTTCCCCCGACCGTTCCATGACAAAGACTCGAATATATAGACAGACGCCTAGATCACAGAAATGAAAAAGACAACCAAAGTTGACGTTCCTATAACGGTCAACTTCCCTTACATCCCGCTCTTTACATACTTTTACACAAGTAGTGATATCGGCCACTTTTTACAAAACTTAACATCATTCATTTTTGTAACGTATCAACGAATAATCGATCCTTCAAAGTGATCCTTCGGTATAAACTTTTTTTTGAAACGACTATTTTTCTTCCTTCTTTTTTTCTTTTTTTTCATAATACATAATAAACCTCGGTTTGATTCCACCGTCTTCACTTTCATAATTTATCCGTATAATCTTTTCCTTGTAGTACTTTTTCTTCGGACATAATTCATAATTGCGAAAAGTAGCGAAACTTACGAGCTACATATTTTTTCCATTGCATTGTGCAATTTCCCGACCATTACAGAGATAGAAAAATTTCACTTTGACATAGGAAATACAAGACTTTACACAAAAGCAACTAGCAACATAGAGAAATAAGCTTAATCTACACGGTAGGCTAAGGTGCAAAGGTGTAACGAAATATATAATATGGTGTACAAAAAGAAAAGAATGGCTCAACAGGTTGTTCTAGGGGATTTTACTCTAAAAATGAGAGTAATCAAGGGTTACACGGGAGTTAACTAACCAGTGAAGTTAGTTATTTTTACGACATGTAGGCTATTTGGTTTAATCCTAGAAATTTATCAGTTGAACATGTTCTTCCATCTAAATCCATAGTACTAATCATGGCGGTCTCACCAGGCCAAGTTCTAAAGTCCACTACATCACCAGCACACTCATTATTTTGTGGAATTTAGTAGACAGTTGGAAACGGAATAGGATTAATTCTCACAATATGTATCAAGGGTTATAGTGCACTAGGTAATGTAACTAGTGATTTTTACAAAAGTCATGATGAAAATTTTAAAATTTTTGACCATTTTTAAGCACTTTGCATGTTATTTTGTAAAAAAACGACAAGTACATTCTAATTCTCCATCCCACCACTTAAATTATACAACATCCTCATTGTATAGATAAAACAATAAATAATAAGGAAGAATAGAATTAGAACGGAAAAATCCCTGATGTTTTGGTCGTGATAATTCTCCATGATGAGTTCTTGAGCAAAAAGTGTGTTGACTAGGGCTTCAACATGCCCGGATAAGTTCAACACATGTCTTTTTCAGCATATACCATATCATAGTTTCTGCAAGGTCCTGTAAAAGATTAGAAGACAAGTGCAAGTTCTATCTCGCTATAATGGTACAAGAAAACAATTAAACACACAAATGTACAGGGGTTAACACGCCGTATCCTAAACCCTAGGATACGCCGTATTGTTCCTGTGGAAATAATTAAATTACTTGAAATTAAATAATTAATTTTTAAAACTGATAACGTCTAGACATGCATACGTCGTATCCAATGGGGCTCGATACGCCGTATGTAATGTCTGGGAAGATAGACTCATGCAGAAAATTAAAATTCAACCAATTAAATGCGACAAACAATTAAAATGACCAGGTTGTCTCCCGGGAAGCACTTTTTTTCAGCCGGTCTTTAAGTTCAACCTTTTTCCTTTCCTTCATTTTGTCCGTGTTACTTCCCATCCGCGATCTTTCTTGTTGAAGAGTTCGTGATAGATGCAAGACATGCTGCCAGGAGTTCTTTCAACAGTATTAATTTTTCTTGGACCCATAGTAATGAATTCTTCATCATTGCCTATCGAATGTTGTACGACTGTGAATTATTCGGTTCTGCATAGTTCATTTGGGTTATCGATGTCCCGGCGAGCGAGGATTGGTATCAGAGAATACTCCCTATTAATAACTTTGTAGATGTCTTTTGCTTCCTGTGCGTCTAAATAGGGTTTTCAAAATGTATCCGAACATGTCCTTTTGCATGGCTCTTTGTATTCGTCAAAGTCTCCAATCGTTCCATTAGCACGTTCATTCACATAGAATTCCCATAGCCCATTTTTGGTATTCATTGTCAAACTTTGATGCCAACCAATATATAAATTCAAAGTAATTCGTTCCGTTGTCCAGGTCATCAGGGATTTTGCTATTGCAAGTATGGGACAATGGGTAATATTTATGAAAAAATTTATCGTTCAGTTTGCTCCAGGTGATAGATGTTTCATTTATTTCATCGTTTCACCATCTCTTGGCATCTCCACTGAGTGATTTTGAGAAGACGTGTAATCGTAGTTTGTTTTTTCCACATTAGGCATTTTTATCCATTCAGTTATTTCGAGCACCTTTGCAATGTGATCAGTGACGTCTCCTCCATCCATGCCATTGAAGGCGTTATCCCGTAATATTTTTAAGAATTCATCACCAATTTCTAGTTTGGAATTTGTGATTATTGGCAAGTTAGCATGCTCTTCATCCTGATTAATTATGTTGTCGAGGTTTTCCATTATCCAGAGTTGTAACGAGCAATCACCACTTTCTCAAAAATGGAGGAAAATGTTAGTAGGATAATTAAGTTTAAACGTGATGTTTTTCGAATTGTTGTTGTATCATATGACAGATACGCCTTATTCAATTAATTTGAATACGCCGTATAGGTTTGTTGAATACCAGTACGCCGTATAGAGCTTATCGAATACGTCGTATTGTCGTGAAACGTATACGCCATTTAGACAGGTAAAACTCAATACGTTGTCCTGATTAGAAGGTTTGATACGTCGTATCTAACTGGTGGATATGTCGTATCAGGTGATCAGTCAGAACAGAATACTATTAAAAAACAATTAAATGCGAGATTTTAAACAAACAATTTAAACACACAATGCGAATAAATACAAACAAAATTTAAATAATTAGATTACACTAAGCTAATTAATTAATGGTTAGAAATACTGATAAGAATAAGGTTTAGTTATTTCACTCCCCGAAAACGGCACCAAAAACCTGATGTGCTGTTGTGTAGGGTCAATTATTTGATTATCAAGTTTTACATTTATATTTAGCCGACAAACCTAAAACAACACTTTAACGAGCAGTGTACCCGTTCAAAATGGAGTTAGCGGTAAGTAGGGTGTCGAACACTAAGAGTGGAACATTAATCCTATATTCTATCAATATTTTAATTGGTCTATTTACTGGTTAAACCTATGCTATGTACATTGTCTAATGACATGGGGGTTTTCAGCCTGAGAGACTGGCACAGGTTTGGTGATGACAAATATCAATTCAATACACAATAAACAAAAAAGATGAAGATTTGAAGATAGAAAAGAGGTACAAGCCAAATGATAGAAAACTGTATTAGCCATAGTAAATCTGGTTCAATGCTGGTTTGTTTATTTTAGTGCAATGATTTACTTATCTCGAAGCGGCATATCATTCTTAAGACTTAGGCGGGACATCATCCTAAGACCTAGACACAATTAATCCTGTCACAATTAATGCATCCGCATAAAGCATCCTTTAGTTTAATTATAATTATTCGGCTCATACCTCACAGCTTCATTAGTGAAGCTCATATCCTAATCTTCTCGAGTAAACCTTATATACTTTGAATTATGCCTTGAAATTAGTATGGGGGTATTAAATATCAATATTGAGGACAATTGTATTTTTAGTATGGGGGGAGGGAATCTATCGATTTGATTTTGCCTGCAGCCGTTGTTCTCACGTAACCCATTTTTCCACCAAAAATATGTGATTTATGTGAAAAATAGCAAAAAATTTAAAATTTTGTGCATAAAAAGTGAAAAATATTGAAAACAATGATGTAATAAGTATGTTGACACAAATAAAGGTGAGAATGAGAAATTTAAATTTTTGACCCCGATCGGTTTAAACCTTAGCCTTTTTTTCTTAACAAAAAAACGATGATAGTTTATTTTGTAAAAGTTTTTTTATTGTTTGTGGCTAGTCTCAAGTAGACTTTAAAACATGCTAGACTTGAATTTGTTATTTAACGTACAAGAAGACTGTGCAGAATACTCATATTATTTTAAATATGCCGAGATGGAATTTATAGTGCTAAGCATTCTCGAATCTCTTTATTATATGATTTAAAAATTGCGAAGAACGAAGAAATGATAGTGTTATTTATAAGAGATGGACATTAAACGTAGAATTAGCTTGGTTTTCTTATCAAGCTCATAAGTGTTAATTGTGGCTGTTTTCTCCCATTAGCTTTGTTTTCAACCTTTATATATAATTAGTTTAATAAATAGAGTTGTGCGTTTTTTTGGTTAATAATTAGGTTAAGATAGAATTTTTCTTTAGTTTCTTTGTGATTAGGCGAGCCACATCAGGAATACTTAATATGGCTACTATATGTATCACATTAATATATATTTGCTTATTCCTTAAAGAGCCTGTAGGGTATATATGGGATAAGTAAATTCAATAATAATCCAAGACTGATTAAAGTTTACTAGCATCTTGCCCGTCATCACACCCGAATTACATCAGCCTGTCTAAAAGGTCCGAGGAAGTTACCAAGGTCGAAATAATATGTTTACTAAATCTTCAAGGCGTGGCGCGATGTTGTAGCCTACTAAAAGGACTGATGTTTAATATGTTGCTTAATTTTTTGTCTATTTTGTACCTTAAAGTGCCTAAGGGTATATAGTGCAAATTGAAGCTTAGGCCCCATTCATGCTTAAAAGCCTTGGGGTAGATGACCAAGATGTGTGCCTTGCTTAAGTAGCTAAAAAAAGCAAAATTTTTTTGGTTGCCATCGATGTGAACTTTAAACTTGATGACATTTGATTTTTGAAGGAGGGCTAAGGAGCTAATTATAGTTTCTTAACCATTTACGTCTTTATTTTTGGAATTAATAAGTATCGAAATAAAGTCTTAAAGAGACTTCGGGTATATGACTTAAATAAAATCTTGAGATACAAAATTAGGAAATAAGGGAGGAAAAGTAAGTACATAATTAGTATCTATGAGTAGTGTTAGTATCATGACTTGTATTTGACAATGATCTTGTTTTTAAGCTTAGTATGGAAAAGTGAAAGTTCGGGACGATGAATTTATTTTGCTTGTTCCATGATCCTAAGTATTAAAAAAAATGTTATTAAGTGTGGAAATAATGGAAAGTTATGAAAAAGCATAAAAAATAAATATAGAAAAATATTGAAAATGGAAAAACGGGGCGTTTCTTAACTATTAATTTCTTAATTCCTTTAGATGAGCACTTTACTACTTTTTAAGGTGATTAGTTTAGAGGGATTGGAATTTTTAGTTTTAAGCGTGTATTTATTACATTGCGTGAGGACACGGCAATACTTTAGTATGGGGGAATTTGGTATTCGCTATTTTATACATATCTTTTACTTTGAAAAATGAACCCAAAAGACCAAAAACATAATTAAAATGGCAAATATATGCTTGTTTTTGTGTTTGTGTATGTGCATGTACGGATATCAAGAAAAGAACAAAAATAAAGACAAAACCGGACAAAACTGAGCACAGAAATGAAATGAGCGCGAGAAAACGAGTCCAAGGGTGCTTTCGGATTATATTAGGCCAGCCCGTAACCTATTTCATGGGTCGGGCCAACCCATGTTATTTTAAAGCCCAACATGAGCCCAAATATTTAAATGAGAAATTCAATTCTATGATTAAAATAGCAAAAAGTCCTCACGTGAATGAAATTAAATTAGAATTGTACACAATGAAGCTCCACTAACACAAAGAAATAGGAGACGAAATTAAAGATTGACACGTGTCAGGGCAATTTGTTTCTCAAATTTCATTTTGCAACTCCAAGTGATCCAACGGACAGAGATGATGCGTATGATATAAGCATTTACACTGGCCACGTGGCCTTCTTTCAAATGGTGGATCAATCTTTTATATATACTCGTGATCCGTGTGAGCACAAAAACAAGCCAATCATTGGCTATTGATGATGGAAATGATTGGGCCAGATTTTACACTTTCACCCCTTCTCACCCTATAAATGTCTACATGCCTCCCCTCATATTTTAGTTAGTTAGTCTTTTTATTTTTTTTAGTTTAGTTTAGCATTTTTAGCTTATTTTAGTTTTGTAACTGCTTATTTGTATCTTCCAGTTTATTGTACCTTTCTTATTTAGCAAGTTTAATGTAATAATGAATTAAAGTTGTTTCAAGTTGGTTATAGATCTCGGTTGCTTATTTGGTACTTATTTTCTCGTCTTGATTTCTTATTCATGTGGCTTTTTTTCAATAAGTTGATTTTTCGTACTTATTTTCATAGCTTATTAGTATCAAAAGTCCTCATAAGCTTAAATAATGACTCCTATTAGCTCTCCAAGTTAATTCGATCCATTACCAAGAGTTTATAAGCACTTTTCGATATGATAAGTTTAAATAAGCTCAAAAATGCTTATAACAAGCTTTATTTTCATTTTATAGTTTAAATTAGAATTTTATATTTTCTGATTTTATTAGTTTCTAAATTGCTTATTTGGTACAAAATGAGTTTAAAATGATAGATCCAATTTTTGTGTGCTTATTTGCTTATTTGTTTTGTCATTTAGTTCGTTATTATGCTTATAGCTCGTTCTAAACCGTTATTGCTGTTTTTGTGTTGATATTAGATCAGTTTTTGAGCATTGTTTAGTTTGGTATCTTACTACCTCGTTGCGTATGATTTAGATCTCGAGATCATTTTTATTATTATTAAGATTTGATTTTAAGATGCTTAACTCTTGTAGGTTGCTAAGTCTAGATTGCTTATTAGATTAGATACGGCTTATTTTAGTTAGTTTATTCCAATTTAGTTTATAAATCTCATAGTATAGTTTAGAAATTTACAAAATAAGCTAGATCTGGTTCTAAGATTTTTAACATTGGCTGCGTTTGGTTTAAAATTTCCGTTGGGCCCAGTGATCTTTTGGGCCACATTTTGAAATTACTATTGGACCTGTCTTTGTATCATTGTGTTATTAGGACCAGCGATTAAGAATTGCAAATTGAATTGGTTTTTGGACTTGATCTTGCAAGTGTTGTATAATTGATTAATATAACAATTATTGTTCAATGTTTACTTTTGGTACCGGTCAACTCATGAGGTGCGGAGCTTAAGGGTTTATTTAGCTAGACCGACTTTGATTAGTTGCTTTAGTTAAATAAATCGGGTGGTATTCGTTTAATTGTGGGTCTCCAATTCGGTTCCTTTTTCTATCCTTTTCAATTAATTAGTGTAGTTTTATTTTATCATTTTATATATGTTTTGATTTTTGCCATGCTTAGCATAGATTTATTTTTATCGTTAAATACTATGATTGTTAAAATTGAATTTTAATATGAGTAGTGAGTAGTTTTCTTGTGTTCGCTAAGTGATTAGTGATTTGGAATTTAGGTGCGAGTTTAAAAAAGGTTTAAAAATTAATTTTCCAATTTTCATACCGTCATTTACTTTTAATGTAATTTAAAAATACTTGTCGATAATGATCTATTTTAAGAAAAATCATTTACTTACTTAATTCAGATTTTAAAATCTTCAGATTTCTAAATTCGTAAAACCTATGCCCGCACTTAATGAACATTTCACGTCACTTAGCAAGCATTTTTGTCATTTATATCTTTTAGATCAAGTTTAGTATAATCTTGTAGTTTTTAATCTTAAAATTAATATTAGTTTAACTTTTAGTAGATTTAAAAACCAAAACCAAAAACTTTAATGACAATCAAGTTCGATTCCCAACTTGAACGTAGATTTCCATTCACCTTTCGTCGAGGAAACGACCCGGAAGTTTTTTGATAACTGCTTTGGTTAAAAGCGTTTATCTAGAACTCGACGGAAATACTATACTATACTATTATTGATTATCTTCCTTATTAGTACGTATCTATATATTATATATATTTTATACGTATTGATTTGGACGTATCAGACATCATCCTAAGACCTAGACACAATTAATCCTATCATAATTAATGCATCCGCATAAAGCATCCTTTAGTTTAATTATAATCTATCTTAGAGAATTAAAGCAGTGGTGATCCTGTTAAAACTCTAGCCTAATGGGACTTTACCCACTTATTGTTTGAAGGTGTTTTATATACTGATAGTCCACTATTCAAATATTTATCAGTTAATTAAGAGCATGATTGCTGAAACATAAATGGGTCACCTACCGGTCCACTAAGCACACATCAATTAAATTCTACTTGGCTTAATCTTCCTTTCTTTTCTTCTATGGCATGGCTAGAACATGATTTTGAGGTTGTGTTTAGTTTGAATGGTGAGTTGTGATAGTTTGCATGTATGCGTGTATATATAGTGCAAAAGGAAGAGTAGGGACCAAGTTTGGAAGAAGTGGTGGCCAAGTAGACTTGGAGTGGTGGCCAAGATTAGCTAGGTGTGACTAAGGAGAGCTAGGAGGTAGCATGGAGAGGTGTATGGAGGTGAGGGGGCGCGGCTAACCAAGGAGGTGACAAGGGTTTTGCTTGGAGTCCAAGGTGGTGATGGAGGTGGTAGGGTGGTTGCTTGGTGGTGACAAGGTGGTGACAAGTAGGTGAAAGGAGGCTAGCAAGGTGGTGTGTCATGGAGAAGGGTGGTTGCTTGGTTTAAACTTGGTTCGAGCTAGTTAGGGGGTGACGGGTTCATTAGGGTTTTCGGATTAGGGTTAGGGTTTTTAGGACGAGTAGGGGCTGAAATGGAGGGAAAGAATGTTTAAATATGGTGCTTAGGGAAGTTGTAACTCATGCCTAAAAGATGGTACGAAATGCCTTAAGAAAATTGGAGGGAAATGAGCTTATTTGAATTCTATGCTTTTGCTTTGTCGTATTGTGTACTTTGGGCTTAAATGAGTTATAAATTGATTTAGGAGGGAAAAGAAATTTAAAAGTTATGCATTATAACCTTGTAGGCGTATTGGGCTGGATTCCTTGGAGTGGGCGCTACGTTCGTAATAAATCTTTGATATCATTCCTAATTTACTTGATTTATTGTATCTTCGAATAGTTATCTTCATAAAACACTCTTGAATTACTGCATTTATCAACTTTATAGCAGTTAAGTACCAAATAATGCAATAATTATATAAAAGTGGGCAAAATAGATGGGATAAATGATATAATAATGTGACGTTATTTGATGTCATCAACTATCCCCCCACTTGAATCCTACTTGTACTCAAGTAGACTCTAGAAAAAAGTTTATTTTTATGAAAATGTGTCCCGAACAGAAGTTAAGGATTTTCTGTTTAAGCATAGTTTTGTCCTAATCACCTGTACATAACCAAGCTCCTTACGAAACATAGAAATGAAAACACTCAGATCACTCAACTAATCTAGGGTGCAACATTTAAGTAGTATGCTCAATTGCTCGGTCGTGATTAGTTTCGTATCATAAGTTTGGCAAGGATACACATCTCCACCGCTAAAGCTATGGAAGAACAAGTCAAAAGCTAAATTAGGTTAAGAAGGCTTACGGTTGATCATTCAACAGTCTTTCACCATAAGTACGACACCAACAAGGCAGCTGTATTGTATATACACGTCCATAACGATAGAATAGAAATATACAATCCAAACACATCCCTGTTCGTGTTTAACCAGTGGTTAGGATGAAGAACGATATAGGGTAGGGACCTTCTAACTTTCACCAAAAGTCATCATCCAACAAGGCAGCTGAGACATGCATACATGGCCGTAATGACAGAATAGACATGAATGCTCGAACAAGTCCTCATTCGAGTAGACACTAAGGTTAGTTGCTAGGAAAGGGAAGTAAAATGGTTGTTAAATAAAATTCACAAAACAAATAGATTAAGCCAACAAATAAGGTGCGGTTGCTAGTAACTTTCCCCTGACCATTCCATGACAAAGACTCGAATATATAGACAGACGCCTCGATCACAGAAATGACAAAGACAACCAAAGTTGACGTTCCCATAACGGTAAACTTCCCTTACATCCCGTTCTTTACATACTTTTACACAAGTAGTGATATCGGCCACTTTTTACAAAACTTAACATCATTGATTTTTGTAACGTATCAACGAATAATCGATCCTTCTAAGTGATTCCTTCGATATAAACTATAACACCCTGTGTTTTCAAGTCATTGACGACGACGATAAATCTACTATGTATCTTTTGTATTGTACGCGTTTGTTTTAAATCGTAAACGTTAAGCTAAATCGCGTAGGCTAAAAATTAGCGTTCAATATAAACGGGCATCAAACAATTAAATGTTTACATCAAGCAAGGGTTAAGTAATTATTTTGAGGATAATTATTAACTTTTTTCATTTTATTTTTATTGGTTGCGTAAAGTGTTTACGTTTCGCGATAAATTGCATTTAGGCATACCCAGAACCACCAAAACTTTTCTACGCTTCAACAATTACCCACATTTATACCCAATACATAAAATTTACTCAAAAACATCACATATATCTATATTAGGCCGGATATGATTCAAAATATACAAAGAAATATCAAAACTTGGTCAACTTGGTCTTTGTACTTCACTTTTCTAATAAACATACACATACCTTGTTCCTTTGACCCAACCAAGACCCTTACGACCATGAACATGTTTCCATGACTAACTATTGCAATCTTTTGACCAAATACATACTATATATGTATGTATACTAGAGATAGGAACTCATACAAGTCTCAACACTTAGAGAAAAATCAAAAACTCTCCCCATTACCCCATAATAACCCACGGCTTGAAAACACCCCTTTACCAAATCCATACAAAATTTTCTACAACCTATACACACATACACACATCCTTCCTAAGATATTCTAAGGCATTTGCAAGCATTGGTTAACCATATTCAAGCTTTAATCAAGAAAAGGAAAGTTAAGGTTTTCACTTGGAAAACTAGGGTTCATATTGTGCAAGCTTTGGTTTCTAATCTAAACAAGGGTTTAGATTGTATTATTCATCATCTTCATTCATCATAAGGTCATCTAGAACTCTTTATGTTCTTACATTTATCATTCTATGCATATGTTAGTTCTATTATAGCTTGAATCACCATTTAGGATTTTTAACATGTAAAAGGAGTTTTTACTTGTTGTCATCATTTTGTACACTTTTATATATCTTATGATGTTAAAGGTATCATGTTAAAATGGATGAGAAAGTGTTGTATCATGTTGTTTTGGTGTGAAAATGACTATGTACTAATTAGGGTTTTAAAAGATCATTTAATATGTTTCAAGTGAAAGTAATGCAAATGGCATGTAAATCTTGTTTATGGACTTTTAATGATGTTATATGATCACTAAAATAAGGATATAATGGAAGTATACATATTGTACACACTTGGTTAATGTATAAAAGTTCAAGTATAAACTTGAACTAAAAAGACACTTAAGTAAAGTTATGTTTTCATGAGATGTTATGACTTGTACAATTTGATAACTTGGACATATGAGGAATTATTATGGACAAATAGACTCTAATATATGTATGATATATAACATATATGATATATAAGACATGTGGTGGATTACAAAATTGAAGAGTATGAAAACAAAGGTTAAAAATGGAGTTAAGAAAATCACCACAACCTTTTGTCCAAAATTCGAATTTAAACATATTTACTTTATATTTTTATAAAATAGTACGTCTCACGACTATTCCAAAAAGATAAGAAACTTGAAAAACAGATAAATAACGAAAAAGTTACGATAAAAACAAGTTATACGTTAATAAACAGAGTCGAAAAAGAATTTTTATAAAAACTTTTTATAAAAATTATTCAAACAGAGTCGAAAAAGAATCGTAATTTTTTTAT
>BQNB010066224.1:0-27958 GCA_026074375.1 Tanacetum coccineum
CTTCACCGTCTAGAGAGAAAGGAAAAAGCAAAAGCTTTATCGAAGTGTTCGGAACTTTGGGATGTCTAAACGTTGAAGTGACTGTGTTGAAAAATCGAAGATGATTGTGAGGGTCTTGTCTACCCGTGAACTTATTACTTTGCACAAGATTAATCGAAGGTTGTTTAAGCTCAAAATTATTTGCATTAATCGGTGGAACAACTATAGCAACTTCATACCCCTCGATGGGTGCTTGTAACATTTGGGCCATCGTACGATTATCGGCCATTGGAACAATGTTTTGATTAACAATTGGTTCTAAATTTTCAACAACTGGAAGAGTTTGTTGTTGTTGACGTCTTCGAGATTGCGAATGAGTGCGCATAAAAAAGAAAAATTAAAATCAAAAAGCAAAATTTTTACACTATTTTTTTTATTTTTTTATTTTTTAACAATGAATTTTAATGGTTACACGGAAGAGACTTAAACCAAATAATCAACTACTTCACGGTAGCTCTTGAAAATTGCTTTTCAAGGTGAGCCGTACTTTGTAGAGACACAAATGGCAAGTGTTAAATCTTTAGTTCGATTTGGGAACCAACAAGTTCATCGGAAATTGAAATGATAATACCTCCGTTGAGAGTATTATATTTTGGTATTTTTACCAATTGATGACTTTTATTTCTTAATTAAAAAGGAAGATTTTTTTTATATTTTTGATTTTTCTATTTTTTTATCTTTTACTTATACTAAAAAGAAAAGGAAAATATTTTTTTACTTTTTATATTTTATAATTTTTTTGGATTTTTGAATTATAAAACAAGAATGAAACTTTCGAGGGTGAAAGGATCTTCAAACAAAAAACGAAAGAATCTTAAACACTAGTCCCCAGCAGCGGCGCCAAAAACTGGTAGCAGTTTAGATACACTATAAAATATACTATAAAATAATATTCCACAAGAGCAATTAAGAAAATTCCCTAAGGAATTTTCACTCTCAAAAATATATATAATATAATATATAATACGTATATTTAACCGGATAAATATGATCACCCGGGTCGTTTCCCCAACGACTAGTGAAATTGAAACCTCGTTTAAGCTTGGATTATGATTTGAATAAGAAAATAGATGATTTTGATATCTATGACTACTAAATAAAAAGCAACAATTAAAATTGAACAATTAAAGGCAATTAAACAATTAAACAAATACGGGAAACAATTAAAACACGACGATTAATCAAAATAGACTAAAATTAAACCCTAAGAATGCAAACTAATTTTCTACACCTAAATTAGGATAAAAGAAAATTTTAAGAAAAATAAAAATATTTTTTAGATTATTTTTGAATTTTTTATCAATTAAAAACTATTTAATTCTAATTAAATCCTAAAAATAAAAAAAATAGAAAATAATTGAAATTATATTTTTCCTAAGTAAAATAAGTAAAAAGAAAATTTTAGAAAAAGGAATTACTATTTTTGGCTTTTTAGATTAAAAGATATGATTTTTCTAAAATTTAAACTAATTAAAAACTATAAAAATAATAAAACTATTAAAAATAAAATCCTAAAAATTTTATAAAAATTACACTAAATAAAGAAAATGTGCAGAAATTTTATAAAAATAAAAGCCCTAATTTTTACTTTTTATTTAAACCTTAATTAAACTAATTAAAAGGAAAGAAGAATCACTATTTTTGGGCTTTTAGATTTAAAGATATGAATTTTCTAAGATATAAACTAATAAAAAAAACTTTTAAAAGTAATAAAAATATTAAAAATATAATCCTAAAAAAATTTATAAAAATTAAACTAAATAAATTTAAAAAAAAAAAATGGGGGGGTGGAAAATATGCAGAACATTTAATAAAAATAAAGCCCCTAATTTCTACTTTTTATTTTAAACCTTAATTAAACTAATTAAAAGCTAAACCTAATTAAAATTTTAAACTAATTAAAAATTATTAAAATAAAACTATTTGCCTAAATAGGGACTAACTATTGCAAAACCTTAAAGGTACTAACGGATAGACTAACTAACTAACGGCATGGGTCTAACTGAGAAACTTTAAAGTTTCGCTCTAAAACCAACCCCTGAGACCAAGCCCGACCTTAAAGCTAAGTCCTTTTTAGGCTTAAAAATATGATTGCTGAAAACTAAAAAGTGACTTTTCGCAAAAACTTATAAGAAGCAAAGTTATAAAAATAAGCTTGAGGTGAAAAAATTTTATACCAAAAAACCACTTAGGGGATGAAATCCAACTTAATAAGCTATTAAAGAGCTTTATCTTTAAGCTGATTATAGAAACAGGGCTTTCCCTTTGTTTTACTAATTTAGCTATAAAAAGCTCAAAATAAGTCCAAATTACAAAACAAAAGATGTTCTAATTAGCTTATAACTTGCTTAAGCTAATTCAGAAAAGAAAATAGAGCTAGGAACTCTTTTAAGCTACTGAAAATGATCATGAAACAAGCAAACTCAGAGATTAAGCCAAATAGTACAAAAACCAATTAAGCTTAAAAGCTCAATAAGCAATTCTAGACTAAGAGCTTATGAGAACTTTATGCTTCTACTAATAAACTATATATTTAAGCTTAAAAACAAATACCTTAAGCTAATAATTAAACTATTTAGACAACTACTTATTACCTACTGTTTTTGTATTTTTGGTTGTTTAAGCTATTTTTTTTAGCAAAAATTTAGCTAGCAGATAAGATTGGAAATGAAATTTAATCTAAAATCTATCTTAAGCAATAACTAATCTAAATCCTACTTTAATCTAAGAAGCTAAGACCTATGATTACCTAGCTTGAACTTAAGCCAAAAGTGACAGCAGGAACTAAGCTGTTCCTGCTGGTGCACGTTCCTGCTGGTGCACTTTGCACAAGCACAAAACCAATAGTGCAGGTTACCTAAAGGGTAATCCTGCACTTGGACACACTCCTTTAGAGTGAAACAACACAATGCAAGCAAGATCTAATCCCTAAGAGGCTTAGAACTAATTTTCACAAACAAAAAGTAAGGGTGGATTGTCCTGGTGCAGAAGCAAGCAAAATAGACCATAACTTTTTAAATTTTGCAACCTAAGCTTAAAAAAAACTCTATTCCTACTGATTATAAATGAAATCCAAGCTTGAGCTATGAAATTAAGCTATTAAAACAGTTATTACTACTAAGAAATCTAAATTTAATCACCAAACTTTTAACCAAACTGTTTTTTGGTTTTTCAGGGTTTTTAATGACTTTTTAGTCTAATTTTGACTATAGTTAACTTAGTTGGAAATGAAAATTAAGCCCCTAATTCATAATTTTAAGCTTATATCTAATCTATACCCTACTTGAACCTTTTCTGAAGCTAAAGACCTGATTATTTGCTAACTTAAAATTTATTCAAATATAGAAGTAGGGACAGCAGTGAAACTGATTAGTTCCTGCTGATGCAATTTGCACAAACACAAACCAAGTAGTGCAGGTTTCCTTAAGGGTAAACCTGCACTTAGACACTCTTAGTGAGTGTATATAATCACAATGCAAACACTAACAAAAGCTCAAAGAGCTAAGATCAATTTTAAGCTATAAAACTCAAACTACTAAGTACCCTGGTGCTAAATCACAAATTTTAACTCTAATTTGATCAAATCTCACATCTAACCTTTGAAAACTCATTTTTAACTAATCTCTAATGAATTAACAACTGTCTTAAGTAAAAACCAAAATTCACTTTGACTATTTGATGTCAAACAAAGTGAGTTAGCCAAACACCCCTTTCAGGTTTGGATGACAGATTTGAAAAACTTGAAAAACATTGAATTACTTATTAAAACTACAAAACCAAGATACTTAATTAGCTTATTATCAAACTTAATTTAACTGACTTAACAATTGATTAATAGAAAGACAAATCAAAGTTCTATTCTATTTATCTAATAGTTTTTGGCTTTTTTAAGGGCTTTTTAAGACAAAATGAAGGGAAACTAAGATTTATAAACTATTAAGCTAAAAACAGATTATCTACAACTAATCTAATAGCAATTTTATAAGATATTTAAGCACAAATAAAGCAAACCATTTTAAGCAAATAAGGGAAGATTTAAGCATAGAAAAGTATATAGAACAATTATTGAAAGCTAGAATAAAAAAGGATTTAAATGAGAAACTTACTAGCACCTCTAGCTAAACAAGAGGAATCAAATATCGGCAGCTACAAAGCTACCTAGCTTATTATATAAGCTTTGGTATAAGTCCATGGGGATTCCTTCCATTCAGATCACCCTTCCATAAGATCCACAATCCAAAAGCTAAACGTTTTAGTCTTTTTAAGCTGGTTTTTAAGGTTGAATTTGATTAAGTTCTAACTGAATGGCTCCAATTACAAGATTAGAGGACTTGTAAGAGCTTATGATGCCTTATAGAAGCTGATTACACTAGTTTAACACATTAAGAAAGCTTATTAGATAAATTGGTTATGACAAGGTATTAGTTAAAGAACAAATACTGAATTTCATTAATAAAGAGATTGATTACAATTTTTAGAAAGATTAAATTTTTTTTAAGAAGAATACATAAAATAAGCTAAATTAAGCTACGAATTTTAAAAGATAAAAATTGACTAAAAACTAGATGTCCCGTCTTTTTTTCTTTATTCGTGTGTGATGGAGGGTTGGTATTTTTTAGGCCTCTTGTAAATCCTTCTAGGCCGCACTTGCCATCCAAACCTCAATCAATCCAAGCCATCAATCATTGCTTAATCATTGGATCCCTCTTTTCATCCGTTGGATTGGATTTTGTTCACACGGATTGCCAGCGTGGCAATGCATGTGATTGAGACCTCTGTGTTTCTTCTAGGCATGTTTAGTGTATTTAAAATCGTCTTCTTTGTGCTTTCTCACTTCCCACGTGGTCTTCCAAGATCTAGTGAGCCAATGAGGGCTCACTTATGACGTTTTTACTCTGCCAATGTGTACTTAATCCCACGAATTGTCCTTCTTAACCTTCAATTTCTATTTGCCCCTTGATGTAAATGGAGGGTGAATTGGGGAAGACGAATGAACAGTAATTGTTCATTCGCGCCCTTTTTTAACTGCTTGGGTAAAAATCAGTTGAACTTTGGAGTGTTGGCAAGTTCAGTCCTTGTGTTTGATAAGTAAAGAATTAAGTGTAAATAACACCTTTGAAAATGGCAGGAATGGTCCTTGTGTTTTAAAGAAAAGGAATTGGACTTTTATTTTGGGCTTTTGTCTTTTTATGGTTGACTTTGTAACATCTATTGACTGAGGTAATTGACTATTCTTGGATTGGCTTGATAACCCTGGCTATTTTGTGCTTCTTCCGTTTCCCCGTGTTTCGTGCATGCCCCGTTTTTGACTGTTTTCTTATGATTTTTGATATATCCATACCTGCACACACAAAACACAAATACAAGCATATTTTTGCCATTTTTAGACTGTTTTGGGTTTATTTGGGTTATTTTAGGTATTAACGGATATGTGTATTTTTACACTTTTCAATGTTCATTATCTGAAAACCTTGGAAGGACAGACCTCTTAAAAGGTTTCCCTTTCCACAAGTTTGTTTAGAGTTTTTGAACATTTGATATGACCTAACCTTCTGTGCCACAAATTTTAGGATTCATTAGATGTGGGCTTTAGCAATCAAAAACAGGCAACACCTTTTGCAAGGGTAGGTTGTCTTCATATCCAAAATGTAACATATTGTGATGTAGTGGATATTTAGAAGTATTTTGAGGTTCATCAGGCATCTTAAAGTCAGGAAGTTACAAGACATCAGTTTCAGTAAAAAGAACCTTGTGCCTGCTTATCCAATATTTGTGATATTGGGAAAAAGGTTAAATTGCCCTAGTTCGTTTACAAAAAGACACAATATCAAATCTAAATTACCAACTCTTATTTTTCCTTTACCAGATATGTAGCCTTGCTACTCCAAGGTAACAGATCCCCCATTGATTTATTTAATATTCCTCCAGTTGATCCTTGTTACCTGTCATGTGCCCTGAGCATCCACTATCAAATATACCTCTATCTACCATGTTCTTCAGTGGATGATCCTGCACATGAAAAAGAGAAATTAGTTTCTCTTAGGGACCCAGGCCTTTACAGGCTTGGGTCTGCCTTGTGGACCTTTAGCATTCACAATTTCTAATAAATAAGTTGGTTCCACTGTCACAATTGGAGTTTAATTTAGAGTTCCTCCAATTATAACCTGCTGAGGTCTTAACAGCAGATCCCCAATTTTCCTTTACAGCATGAGAATGGGACATTTGTGCTGTAATTTTTGCAAAGGGTCTTCTTACAGATGAATGTGATTTTGAAAAATGCCTTCTTTGATTAAATAGATTCACCTGTGGTCTTTTAGGACTAAAACTGTTTGAGGTCTTGGTAGGTACTGGCTGTCTAGATCTAACAGTATTAACATTAGAACTACCAGTATTAACTGTAGGCCTAACAGGATTAACATTTGTCCTACCAGTATTAACATTACACCTGACAGAATTAACATTTACCCTACCAGTATTAACATTAGGCCTGACAGAATTAGCATTTGGCCTACCACCATTCAGTTGTACTGGTTTAGGAACAAATTGATTAGCATGATTAACCCTGTTTGCATTAGTCCATACTGGTTTTTCCATCATGATACCAGTATTACACATCCTTTGTTTCTTAGCCTCAACATCTCTTGCCATTTTCTTTTCATAATAGTCACAATCTTTAATCAAATGACTTAAGACTGCCACAACAAAATATTTTCTTACTTTTGTGAAAGAGTAACCTTCCCCTAGTTCTTTTCCCATATGCATTCCAATTCTTCCTGTTAACTTTAGGTGTTGCTAGATCTTTGATTGGTTGCCTAGGAGTTTTTATGTGTGAGACACAACTAGGTTCAACCTCTTTTGATTTTGGAGCAGACACACCTTTTTCATTTGTTGTTATAGGTGTAGACTCATACATTTATGGATGGTTACTCTTAAGTCTCAAATTCAGGCGATCAAAAGGTGAATGTTCAGAGGAAGTTCCAAATAGATCCTGCCACTGTCATTAGATTGACCAGTAGAATTAAGGAATATTCACTTAGATCTATCATCTGTTACCCTGGCGTTCAGGCTCTTGGGTCCCTTTTTACCATACCCATAACAAAAGACTCCATAAATTTCTTCTTTGTGGTTTTAGGAGTATAATTCCACTTAAGGGATGGAACAACCTTTAATCATTAGTTTTTATAAATCTACTGTACAAAGGTTTTCCAACTGAGTCCTCTTCTGAACAATTAAAAACAGAAAAATTCATTTCTTCCTCATAACTTAGAACCTCATTGTTTAATTGTATTTCATACCCTAAGCCAACTTTACTATTTGAACTCATGCCAGAATTAATTAATCTCCAAAGATTCTTGGAAGAATCTTTCCATGAATCTAATGTTTTCTGCAATTGTTCCTTTTCTTTTACAGCTTTCATTCCAATTCTCCTATATTTTTTTAATCTTTTTCTCTTTTCATATATTTCTTTTGCCTGAAATGTTTTTAAAAAAAAAATCAAGGGGCTTTCATTTAGAGAAATGTTGTTGGTGTTTTTTGAAAAGTACCAAGTTGAGCTTCTAGTTGATTAACAGTTGACTATAGGCAAGTTATTTGTACTTCTTGTATTCATAATTCTTATAAGATCACATGTACTCTTATATATTAAATCTATCTTCATTATACATCATGTGCTACTAATAAATTCTCCATAATATCAAGGGAACATTTTGGACCTACCCTCCCTTAAAACACACAACCCCCAAAGAGCCCTAGCACACCAAATCTTGTCTTAAGACTCCTTATTACCAACTAGTACTTGAACTAAGTTTGACCAACATTTCTCCTTATTTTCCTCTAGTCTTTAGTAGAAGTCGCCCCCCCTCCCCCAATTAACTTGTAAGAGTTTGAACTTCCTAATAGTATGTTGACCCCTCTTGTTGCATATATATGAAAGTTTCAATCTAGTTTTCATTCACTCATGCACATTCTCTAGCAAAGACTTAAACCATCTCTTTGTTTCTCTCCTTACCCTACTCGGCTGAAAACATACACCAAAAAGAATTCATAAGTTCTCATGTTAACAATCATACAAGTGTTCAAGTATTTATAAGAGTTTGGTTTGGAAGCTTGGTATATTATTTCTAACAAAGGGTTAAACAAGAAAGTTAGGCTTTCTCACTTAGGGTTTTTGGGTTGCATTGTTTCGAGTATCATCACCTTCAAGTAAGCATTCATCACAAGTTCATACATATTTTTGCATATCACATATCATGAATCATATATCGTATATCACCCATACCACGTTAGCACTTAAAAACCTTGCTTTCAAAAAGGAATATGGAAAAGTTACTAATGTTTTGCACATTTCAGTTATTTTCGTTATTTAAAATGAACATGCACTAGATTGATCTTCACCATACTAAAATATGATGTTAGAGGTATAATATATTAGAAATTTTAAGCTTGTGGAAGTATTTTGGTGTTATTCGAACGAAAATGCATAAGTATCTGATACATGTGTATACTTGTAAAATTTAGCTAAAAATGGGTTTTTAACTTAAGACTTGGTTACTTCCATGTAATCTAAGGTCGCCTAGGTATTATATTCGAAACCTAGACCATATGATAATAGTCTTGTAGTCTTACTCTTAAAATCAAAAGATAAGCAGCTTACTAATGCTTTCGGGTTCATTGAGAAACTCGTATAACAATTTGTCTAATGAAATTTCTGGGTTTACCACTCGTCAACGAGGTATATGTGTAGTGTTCATGCAAAATTTTAGCCCCTAAACCTTATAACAAAGCGGGAAATAAATTCACAAATATGTGATTTTATGTGAAAAATAATACAAAACTGGGTTAACTTATATCTTGAAAAATGACCCGTTTAAGTTGGGTAGTGGGTCGGGACTTTGGTAGGATTTGTAGATGGCTTGGTTAAGAGCGTGTAGGACTTGGAATTTCACAAAAAGGTTAAGAAACGAACAAGATATGAGAGTTGGAAAAATGGTCGTTGCACTAACTAGTTTTTTTAATCGTTAAATGAGTAACTAAACACGACCACTCTAGGCTAGGTTTAAGAGTCGGGACAGTAGTGTGAGTTGTAGAGGACCTTGTGACGTAAATTTAGCAAGTTGAAACACTAAAAACGGACATCGGACGAGTAAGATACGGCTAAATGAAAATCTGTAAAATTTTATGATAAGCTGTCAAAAACTAGTAAAAAGTTACGGGTAGCATATTTGGAGTTCGGTTTTGAGACTGTTATTATTAATATTAGATTATGTCATAGTTGAGTTTATTATAGTATGGGCAAGTGGCTTTCCACAGCCTTTGGAATGGCCTAAAAAGGTGTTAATACGTGAGAGTTATGGTTCCCCAAAACCTTGACCTCGTGAAAACAATATGCTAAAATATCCTGAAATTTGGTTACGTCTGGAAATAGCCAAATCAGCGCGACCAGCCTGTTTGGACACGGTTTCAAGACAGATAGATTCTGAACTAGAAAATATGATAAACTAACTTTATAAAGTACGTAACTTCTAGTTTTCAGAAAGTCCGGACTCGTATTTCTAGGTGTTGTAACGAAGGAGTTGTCGGTTAGTGAAATAGGTAACTCGTAAATATTGTCACTTTTGAAAACGTAAAGATAAATATTTTACTTTTTCGAAATCCGCATCTTAACTTATAAAACTCGAGCGCAATTGTGTATGTGTGATGTAGGACTGATATTAATGCATTTGCATCATTGCACACTAGCTTTCATTATTCTAAAGCATATTATCAATTTAGATTGTGGTTAGAGTTTTCACGCCTCGTTTTTCGTGCTTACTTTTCATTGACGATATTACTTTTTTGCGTGAAGTGACTTCATAGCCCATTTTTCCATCTACTTGTTTTACAAACTCTACGGGGTGAAATTACATGCTTATTTTACTTTTGGGCACAAGTGTTTTCAAATCCTATGCTATCTAGATTATTACCTGAATATTATTGCCTAAGTTACCGCATTGCCATTAAAGTCCCTACCAATCATGAACCGTTAATTGCTAATGTAGTAAGCGTAAGTGTTATGGAAAGATCTAGCGGGACTGACAATCCCCACCTGGAATTTCTGGTCACAAGTTGGCCATGGTGCATTTAACATTTAGAAGAACTTGTAGGCTGTTTGGCAGACACCCTATATTTATTTTGGGGCACTGACAGTTAAGGTTTTGAGGTCATGAGCTTAGTGCAATAATACATGTTTTGGACTACTGAAATTGTTTCATAGTCTACCATTACTTAGATCTTGTGGTCCACTCTTTTATTGATAAACCTATGAATTCACTCAACCATTGTGTTGACTTTTAGCATGTTTAATTTCAGGTCCTAAGGTATGAAGTTTGGATGGGAGCTGCGGGGATATTCGTGAAGATGGATTCTGTGTTTTCTTTAAATTCGATGCACTCTTTAACTTTTGAAAACATATGTCATCTTTTGAAATCGTAAAGCTTTTGTGTTACAAATGTATGTTGAAGGTTTATGACGCTTTTAAATATGTGGGACCTAATGTGAAAAAGCTGATATTTTATAATGCATCGAATGTTATTTATTTAAAAACGTCTCTTTGAGGTCGTTTCCTATATCTTGTTTGTTGTACTATGACGTGGCACCCCATTGTTACCATTCCGCTGCTACCAGATTTTGGGGGTGTTACAGATTGGTATCAGAGCCAAGGTTATAGGGAACTTGGTCATTTTCAAAACCTAGTCTATAACCAAAAATTTTAAAGATTTTCTTTTCTTTCATTTTCAAAATACAGAATCCTTCATCGCTTACCCGATATCCGCGCGCGTATTCCCCGATCCTTACTTACTTTTCCGATTATCATTATTGTATTATATAGTTTATATATAATACTTGGTTTAATTTTGATCCCTTACGTCTATCTTCTAGCGTATTACTATTCATTCGTATCGGTCGATTATATAAATATTGACCATTCTGATTAATGATGTTTATTTATAAAAGCATCACCGTTTAAATTATAAAAAATTAATTTTATAATTGTTTAAAATAACTATCATTGTGAAATTTAATCTTGTGGCTATGTGGATTCATTATAGAATTGCATACTGTATTGATGACAAATTCATGAGTAATATAATATTCTTATATCTTATTTTCTCCATTATTATCATGTACCTCGACTCGTCGTGCTCTTACAAATTCTTAACGAATTTTGTACTCTTATTGTTGACAGAATCATGCCGCCCAAAAGTTTGAGGAAGAAATCTGTTAAGAGGTTGGTGGAAAAACGTGTGGCTAAAGCTATTGAAGAATACAAAAGGTCTAGGGCTAATTTAGATAGTGCTGGAAGTTTAGGAGGAAACATTGGGAATGATGGAGGAACTGTGAATGTGCAGGGTTGTTCGCACAAGACTTTTAATGAATGGAAAGCCTTACTCTTTTAATGGAACAGAGGGTGTTGTTGGTTTAAGGCGTTGGATAGAGAAGGTGGAGCAAGTGTTTGAAATTTGCAAGTGTGCCGAAGAAGATAAAGTTATGTTTGCTGCTAGTACTTTCGAGGGTCGTGCGTTAACATGGTGGAATGGGAACGTGCACACCCTAGGACTCGTCAATGCTAACCGTATTCCCTGGACTGAATTCAAGACGATGATGACTACGGAATACTGCCCAGCAACCGAAATCCAAAAGATGAAACAAGAACTTTGGACTTTTACTCTGAAAGGAGATGATATTGAGGCTTACAGCAATCGCTTCCATGAACTGGTTTTGATGTGTCCTGAATTGGTGTCCACTGAAAAGAAGAAGACTGAAAAGTACATTCGTGGGTTTTCTGAAAGAATCAAAGGAAATATCACTTCTTCAAAGCCTGTAACTCTGCATGATGTCATCAACATGGCCCGTGAACTGGTCGAGCAAGCAGTTCAGGGTAGGGCTACTAGAATTGGTGAAAGAAATAAAAGGAAATGGGAAGACCACCAAAGAAACACCAACAAAAATAACCCCAACAACAACTGCAACCGAAACAACAACCATCACCAACAATAAAATAGGACGCAGGAAACTGCCAGGGCCTATGTTGCAGCCCCAGCTGAGGGTAGGGGTTATGTTGGGAATCTACCAAGGTGCAACTATTGCAACTCTCAACACAATGGGCAATGCCCTCCAAAGTGTCGAAAGTGTCAAAGAACTGGTCATCAGGAGAAAGACTGCAGAGCTAGGGCTCCAGGTGCAGGAGTTACCCCTCTACAGGATGTGACTTGTTATGGATGCGGTGAAAAAGGAAATTACAAGGACAAGTGTCCAAAAGGAAGGAACCAACAAAATGAGGGAACTCGTAGGAGATCTTACGTGGTGGTTGAAAATCCGCAGCAAAATCCGAATGTGGTCACGGGTACATTTCTTCTTAATGATCACTACGCTTGTATCCTCTTTGATTCTGGTGCTGAGAAGAGTTTTGTATCTTTTACGTTTAGACCTTTTATTGATATTGCCCCAACCACTTTAAATACTAGTTATGAAGTAGAGTTAGCAGATGGAAATGTGGTTAGTACCAACACTGTTTTACGAGGTTGTACCTTAGCTTTGTATAACCATTCTTTCAAAATTGACCTACTCCCGACCCGACTAGGAAGTTTTGATGTCATTGTTGGCATGGATTGGTTGTCATACCACCGAGCTGTCATAGATTGTTATAAAAATATTATTCGTATTCCTCTTCCGAACGGCGAGATTCTTAAAGTCCAAGGCGAGAGGCCGAAAAAGGATCATGGATCACTTGCGTGTATCAAGGTTGATGAAAAGAAGCTTGATGACATTCGGGTTTTCCGAGACTTCCCTAAGGTATTTCCAGATGATCTGTCAGGTTTACCTCCTGTGCGAGAGATAGAATTCCGCATCGATCTAATTCCAGGCGCGTTGCCAGTTGTTAAATCGCCATACCGATTAGCTCCGTCAGAGATGTCAAAGTTGTCGAACCAACTAAAGGAGCTTCAAGAGAAGGGCTTCATTTGACCCAGTCATTCACCATGGGGAGCACCCGTGATTTTTGTCAAGAAGAAAGACGGTGCGATGAGAATGTGTATTGACTATAGGGAATTAAATAAGTTGACTATAAAGAATCACTATCCTCTCCCCAAAATTGAAGACTTGTTTGACCAATTACAAGGTGCGTGTTGTTTCTCCAAGATAGATCTTCGTTCGGGATATCATCAGTTAAGAGTTCGGGAAGAATATACACTGAAGACTGCGTTTAGAACACGTTATGGGCACTTTGAGTTCACAGTCATGCCATTTGGGCTGACGAACGCACAAGCAATATTTATGGACTTAATGAACCGCGTCTGCAAACCGTATTTGGACAAATTCATAATTGTGTTCATTGATGACATCTTAATCTATTCAAAGTCAGAAGAAGAACATGAAGTCCACCTGAAGACGATTTTATACTTACTAAAGAAGGAGAAGTTATCCGCCAAAATTTTAAAGTGTGAATTTTGGTTGAAAGAAGTCCAGTTCCTAGGACATGTGGTCAACCGTGACGGTATCCACGTGGATCCTAGCAAGGTTGAGTCGGTCAAGAATTGGAAGACCCCTGAATCGCCAACTGAAATCTGTTCATTTCTAGGATTGGGGGGTTACTACCGAAGGTTTATTGAGAATTTCTCCAAGATCGCCAAGCCCTCACCCTGTTGACTCAAAAGAATAAGACATATGTATAGGGCAATAAGCAAGATGAAGCTTTCCGCATTCTAAAGGAGAAGCTATGCAATGCTCCAGTGTTAGCACTCCCCGATGGACCAAACGACTTTGTGGTCTATTGTGATGCATCGAAACAAGGTTTTAGGTGCGTGCTGATGCAGCGGGGCAAAGTGATAGCATATGCATCAAGGAAGTTGAAGACACATGAGAAAAATTATACCACCCACGACCTGGAACTGGGTGCGGTGGTGTTCGCCCTTAAAATCTGGAGACATTATCTCTACGGGACAAAAAGTGTTATCTACACCGACCACAAGAGTCTCTAGTACATCTTCGACCAGAAAGAGTTGAATATGCTCCAAAGGCGGTGGATCGAGCTGCTCAGTGACTACGAATGTGAGATCAAATACCACCCGAGCAAGGCAAATGTGGTGGCAGATGCCTTGAGTAGAAAAGAAAGGCTTAAACCAAGGCGAGTACGTGCTATGAGTATTACTATCCATTCTGGACTTAAGACTAAGATTTTGGAAGCACAGGGCGAAGCTTCCAAGGATCTCAAAGCTCCCGTTGAATGGCTAAGAGGATTAGAAACACACTTTGAGCGACGAGATGATGGTGGAATTTACTTCTTCGATTGTATCTGGATTCCATCAGTTGGTGGTGTAAGGAAATTGATCATGGATGAAGCTTATACTTCTAGATATTACATACATTCGGGTGCGAATAAGATGTACTATGATCTGAGAGACTTGTATTGGTGGCCTGGTATGAAGAGGGACATTGCTGAGTACATTAGCAGGTGTCTTACGTGCTCTAAGATTAAAGTCGAACATCAGAAACCCCCAGGATTACTTTAGTAACCAGAAATTACTGAGTGGAAATGGGAGAAGATAACAATGGACGTAGTCACAAAGTTGCCTGGAAGCAGTAGTGGGTATGATGCGATTTGGGTTATAGTGGATAGATTGACCAAGTCGGCTCACTTCTTACCTATTCGTGAAGATTACAAAACGAAGAAGCTAGCAAGGATTTATATCAACAAGATTGTAGCAAGACATGGTGTGCCAGTGTCAATCATTTTAGACCGTGATGGTTGATTCGCGTCACACTTATGGCAAGCTCTTCAGAAGGCATTAGGTACAAAACTACACATGAGTACGGCTTACCACCCTAACACCAATGGTCAGAGTGAGCGTACTATTCAAACGCTGAAAGATATACTTTGAGCTTGTGTTATGGATTTTGGTGGCAGTTGGGATACTCATCTCCCGTTGGTTGAGTTTTCTTATAATAACAGTTACCACACGAGCATTAAGTGTGCACCATTCGAGGCTCAGTACGGGCGGAAATGTAGATCCCCCGTGATATGGACTGAAGTTGGAGAAAGCCAGCTTACTGGACCAGAAATTGTGCAAGAAACGACAGAAATGATTATTCAGATTAAGGAAAGGTTGAAAACGGCAAGGAGTCGCCAGAAAAGCTATGCTGATAAGAGGCGTAAACCTCTTGAATTCAAAGTTGGAGACCGAGTGTTACTTAAGGTATCTCTATGGAAGGGAGTGGTACGATTTGGTAAGAAAGGAAAGTTGGCACCACGATATGTGGGACCGTTTAAAATAGTGGAGTGTGTTAGACCGGTAGCTTATCGGCTGAAGTTACCCCAGGAGCTGAGCTGTATCCACGACATGTTTCATGTGTCTAACCTTAAGAAGTGCTTGGCTGAGTCAAATGTTCAAGTGCCTTTGGAAGAGATCGATATTGATGAAAATCTGCGTTTTGTCAAAGAGTCTATTGAGATCGTGGAACAGGATGTGAAAAAGTTAAAGCGAAGAAGAATTTCATTAGTCAAAGTTCGTTGGAACTCTCGGCAAGGTCCTGAGTTCACATGGGAGCGTGAGGACAAATTCAAAGGAAGTATCCGCATCTTTTCTCTAAACCCGTACCTTCGTCAAGTGTCGTGACTTGAGCCTTGGGGACAAGGCTCTTCTAATGGGAGGGGATTGTAACATTTCGTGTTTTCAGGTCATTTTACGACGTTATTTATTTCACTATTTATTTTTAGTCTCGTACGCGTTTACTTTTAATTCTTATCATATAATTAAATTGCGTAAGCTAAAAATTTTCATCCAACGTAAACGGACATCAAACAAATTAAAGTTTACATCAAGCAAGCATTTTATTATTTTTATGAAAGTAATAATTAGCTTTTTATATTTTATTTTTATTGGTTACCTAAAATGTTTACGTTTCACAATTAAATACGTTTAGGCATACCCGGAACCACCAAAAATTTTCTACGCTTCAACAAATACCCATTATTATACCAATACCCAAAGTTTCATAACTTTTAACCCCATAACACACTCTTGCCGTCCTCTACCTTAAAAGAAATACAAGAATTGGATTCATAATTCTTATAAGAGCACATGTACTCTTATATATTAAATCTATCTTCCTTATACATCATGTGCTACTAATAAATTATCCATTATGTCAAGGGAACATTTTGGTCTTACCCTCCCTTAAAACACGCAGCCCCCAAAGAGCTCTAGCATACCAAATCTTGTCTTAAGACTCCTTATTACCAACTAGTACTTGAACTAAGTTTGACCAACATTTCTCCTTATTTTCCTCTAGTAGAAGTCGCCCCCCAATCAACTTGTAAGACTTTGAACTTCCTAATAGTATGTTGACCCCTCTTGTTGCATATATATGGAAGTTTCACTCTAGTCTTCATTCACTCATGCACATTCTCTAGCAAAGACTTAAACCATCTCTTTGTTTCTCTCCTCACCCTACTCGGCTGAAAACATACACAAAAAAGAATTCATAAGTTCTCATGTTAACAATCATACAAGTGTTCAAGTATTTATAAGAGTTTGCTTTGGAAGCTTGGTATATTATTTCTAACAAAGCGTTAAACAAGAAAGTTAGGCTTTCTCACTTAGGGTTTTTGGGTTGCATTGTTTTGAGTATCATCACCTTTAAGTAAGCATTCATCACAAGTTCATACACATTTTTGCATCTCACATATCATAAATCATACATCGTATATCACCCATACCATGTTAGCACTTAAAAACCTTGCTTTCAAAAAAGAATATGGAAAAGTTACTGATGTTTTGCACATTTTAGTTATTTTCGTTATTTAAAATGAACATGCGCTAGATTGATTTTCACCACACTAAAATATGATGTTAGAGGTATAATATATTAGAAATCTAGAGCTTGCGGAAGTATTTTGGTGTTATTCGGACAAAAATGCAAAAGTATTTGATACATATGTATACTTGTAAAAATCTGCTAAAAATGGGTTTTTAACTTAAGACTTGGTTACTTCCATGTAATCTAAGGTCACCTAGGTATTATATTCGAAACCTAGACCATACGATAATAGTCTTGTAGTCTTATTCTTAAAATCAAAAGATAAACAACTTACTGATGCTTTCGGTTTCATTGCGAAACTCGTATAACAATTTGTCTAATGAAATTTCTGGGTTTACCACTCGTAAACGAGGTATATGAGTAGTGTTCATGCAAAATTTCAGCCCCTAACACCTTATAACAAAGCAGGAAATAAGTTCACAAATCTGTGATTTTATGTGAAAAATAATACAAAACTGGGTTGACTTATATCTTGAAAAACGACTCGTCTGACTTGGATAATGGGTCGGGACTTTGGTGAGATTTGTAGATGGCTTGGTTAAGAGCGTGTAGGACTTGGAATTTCACAAAAAGGTTGAGAAACAAACGATATATGAGAGTTGGAAAAATGGTTGTTGCACTAACTAGTTGTTTTAATCATTAAATGAGTAACTAAACACGACCACTCTAGGCTAGATTTGAGAGTCGGGATAGTAGTGGGATTTGTAAAGGACCTTGTGACGTAAATTTAGAAAGTTGAATCACTAAAAACGGACATCGAACGAGTAAGATACAACTAAATGAAAATCAATGAAATTTTATGATAAGCTGTCAAAAACTAGTAAAAAGTCGTGGGTAGCCTATTTGGAGCTCGGTTTTGAGACTGTTATTATTAAAATTAAATTATGTCATAGTTGAGTTTATCATAGTATGGGCAAGTGGCTTTCCACAGCCTCTGGAATGGCCCAAAAAGGTGTTAATACGTGAGAGTTATGGTTACCCAAAACCCTCACCTCGTGAAAATAATATGTTGAAATATCCTGAAATTTGGTTAAGTCACAGCCAAATCAGCGCGACCAGCCTGTTTGGACACAGTTTCAAGACAGATTGATTCTGAACTAGAAAATATGATAAACTAACTTTATAAAGTACGTAACTTCTAGTTTTCTAGAAAGTCCAGACTCGTATATATAGGTGTTGTAACGAAGGAGTTATCGGTTAGTGAAATAGGTAACTCGTAAATATTGTCACTTTTGAAAACGTAAAGATAAATATTTTACTTTTTTGAAATCCACGTCTTAACTTATAAAACTCAAGCGCAACTGTGTATGGGTGATGTAGGACTGATATTAATGCATTTGCATCATTGCACACTAGCTTTCATTATTCTAAAGCATATTATCAATTTAGGTTGCGGTTAGAGTTTCCGCGCCTCGTTTTCCATGCTTACTTTTCATTGACGATATTATTTTTTGCTTGAAGTGAGTTCATAGCCCCTTTTTCCATCTAATTGTTTTACAAACTCTACGGGGTGAAATTACATGCTTGTTTTACTTTTGGACACAAGTATTTTCAAATTGTATGCTATCCGGATTATTGCCTGAATATTATTGCCTAAGTTACCGCATTGCCATTTAAGTCCCTACCAATCATGAACCGTTAATTGCTAATGTAGTGAGCGTAAGTGTTATGGATAGATCTATCAGGACTGACAAACCCCACTTAGAATTTTTGGTCACAAGTCAGCCATGGTGCATTTAACATTTAGAGGAACTTATAGGCTGTTTGGCAGACACCCTATATTTATTCTGAACTAGAAAATATGATAAACTAACTTTATAAAGTACGTAACTTCTAGTTTTCTAGAAAGTCCAGACTCGTATATATAGGTGTTGTAACGAAGGAGTTATCGGTTAGTGAAATAGGTAACTCGTAAATATTGTCACTTTTGAAAACGTAAAAATAAACATTTTACTTTTTCGAAATCCACGTTTTAACTTATAAAACTTTAGCACAACTATGTATGGGTGATGTAGGACTGATATTAATGCATTTGCATCATTGCACACTAGCTTTCGTTATTCTAAAGCATATTATTAATTTAGGTTGCGGTTAGAGTTTTCGCGCCTCGTTTTTCGTGCTTACTTTTCATTCACGATATTACTATTTGCTCGAGGTGAGTTTATAGGCCCACCTTTTCTCTTTTAATGGTTTTCATAAACTGTTTTCGGGGTGAGAATACGTGCTCGTTTTACAACACAAACCTATTGATTTCTATACGTAAGCGTTACATGACTATTTTACTAAAGCTTGATTTGTTTACTACATGATTGGAGATCGTTGAATACCTATATTTGAAACTGTGAATGTTGGACATGATTGTTTACTATGGACAAAAGTGTTTTCAACTGTATGATATCCAGATTATTGCCTGAATGCTATTGCCTAAGAGCCACGAACTCGGGTGCAAATCCCTTATAATTACGAATACTGGTGCAATTCCCTTATAATTACGAATACTGGTGCAAATCCCTTATAATTACGAATACTGGTGTAAATCCCTTATAATTACGAACTCGGGTGCAATTCCCTTATAATTACGAATGCGGCTTCGATGTCATGAGTTTAGTGCAATAATACTTGTTTTATATTTAGACTTGGTGAATCTGATTCCATTGTCTATAATACCTACCTTGGACTACGGAATACGTACTTAGTCCGCTGTTACTTAAATCTTGTGGTCCACTAATAAACTATTTGATTACATTAACAATTCTTGACTTATTGAATCACTACCACGATTTCAGAACTGATACTTTTAAATGTTGTAACGCTACTTTTCTTACTGAGATATTACTTAAATTATTTCAACACTGCTTTTACTTAAACCTATGAATTCACAAACATTATTGTTGACGTTTTAGCTAGTATTTTCTCAGGTCATTATTTTGCTAATTGAGCATTGAGAGCATTTGAGTCGCGCGGATATATATTTTTGAAGGCTTAATAACTTGAGTACCATTCGATAAACGTTTTAAACAAAATGTTTTCTATTGCATTATAATTGGGACCCTTTGTAAACTCTGATTTTAATATATCGAATGAGAAATTTATTTTAAACGTCTCTTTTGAGGTCGTTTTCTCTGACTTGTGCGTATGGACTATGAAGTAGCACCCCATAGTGGTATTTCGCTGCGTTGTGTGATTTTGGGGGTGTGACAGATTGGTATCAGAGCTCAGGTCATAGAGAACTAGGTCATTTTCAAAACCTAGACTATGACCATGTTTTTCAAAATTTAGAGTCTCTCCTTATTTTATCCGATATCCGCGCGCGCATGCTCCTTGATCCCCTATAAGCTCTCTTTTGCCTATTTACTTTTATTACATGGTTAACGAGTATTTAATACTTGCTTATGATTTTGCTCTCTTACGTCTATCCTATGACATCTTCCTATTTACCTTATATCGGTCCATTATATAAATATTGATCACTCTGATTTTCGCGTACTTCCTGATTTCTCATTTACTCCCTGGAGCGTCAATACTGGTGTTATATAAGAATACCTATACATATGGGCTATTTTCTTTTTGATCTCTTACGATTAACTTCAAACTTTTTCATGGCTTTACTTTATTCCCTTTTGATAATATCGAAATCTGACATAGTTTGTCAATTCCACTGGTTATTTTACCATTCGACTCCAAGTTTGAGCACACTTTTTATGTTTTTAAATCGCATATGTGATTTTGTAATCCATCGTTTTGAAGTTTTCAGTTGATGGGAGTATGACTTTAACTTGTCACCTTGGATCGTGTCGTCTCTTTGCACTTACCTTTGAAACGCGATTGACTAACGTCTCATTATATTTTTCCGTTACTTCTTATGATTTTGAAGAATCATGCCTCCAAGGAGACTCCTTCTTCTTAATGTAACATCTGGTCTTGTGTTGATATCGTGTTTGTTCCGGCGATACTTAAGTAGGACGATTTATAATCACCTTATTTAAATGGATTGAGACGCCTCTTCATTTCAATAAGGGAATTATAAATCGCCGAACCATAAGTTTATAATTCCTTACTTACAAGGATTGGGACGCCTCTTTTTGTAAGTGACAAATTAAAAATGGGTGGGCTTATGTTTATCCGACATAGCGTGTGTTCGTCCGTATGAATCATTCTTTGGGCTATGAACTTCTTTCGACTCGTGATTTGTTATATGGATTTTTCCTAATGTGTATCGACCGCCGCGAACTTGATAATCTAATAATAATGAACCATTAACCGCTTCCAAGAATTGACGACTTGTTAAATTATTCGTTCCAATGGCTTCTCCTTCGAGTCATGTATTTTATCCTTCCTTTTGAATATTTTCATGACATTTGATCCATTCGCTCATATTCATTGCATATATTTTATGCTTTGACTTTTGTTTATTCAAATTTTCGTTGAAAACCTCGACGATGAACTAGGTATATCCACTCATCTCACCACAAGTAAACCAGAGACGAATAAGTCGAATTGAGCACCGGGACGGTGCTCCCTTAAGGTGGGTAGACTGTAACAACTCATATTTTCACTTCTTTTTACATCAAGGAACATCCAATTATTTATTTTTAACTTTTACGTATTCACTTTAAATTTCCAACGTTTAGCTAAATCGCGTAAACTAAAAATCAACATTTAACGTAAACGGATATCAAACAAATTAAAGTTTTCGTCAAGCAAGAAATATATTATTTTTATGAAAGTAATAATCAAATTTTTATATTTTATTTTTATTGGTTACGTAAAACGTTTATGTCTCGCCATTAAAATACATTTAGGTATACCCGGAAGCACCAAAATTTATCTACGCTTCATCAAATACCCATTATCATAATCAATACTTAAAGTTTTATAAAACTTTACCCATTTATTTACCAAATTCCTATTTCACATAAGTACACAAACTAGAAATACAAGAATTGGATTCATAATTCTTATAAGATCACATGTACTCTTATATATTAAATCTATCTTCCTTATACATCATGTGCTACTAATAAATTCTCCATAATATCAAGGGAACATTTTGGTCCTACCCTCCCTTAAAACACGCAGCCCCCAAAGAGCCCTAGCACACCAAATCTTGTCTTAAGACTCCTTATTATAAATGCCTAGTTCATAACTAGTTACTTTGACCACAACTCTTCTTATTTCCCTCAAAATTGTCCAACGTCCCCCCTGGTACTTGACATTTTGACTAGCCTAATATGTGCTCTTTTGACTAACTTATTATCAAATACATGCGATGAATAGTAAAGGTAAAATCACCACAAAAACATTTCCTTAGCAAAATTCAAACATATATCTCTTGTTTCTCCATCTCTTAGCCACGTCCCAACTCAAAATCCCCTAAATAATTCACACACTTTTATTTTAACACTTTATACAAGCTTCCTCACTATTCATATATAGATAATCCCAAGGAGGGTTTGGAAGCTTGGTTGTATTTGGAGTTTTGGTTTAGTTTCTTCATCATCTTGCTTAAGGTCATTTAAAACTCATCTTTTCAATACTTTACATTCATGGTTATACATAATTGTTGTTTTGTTAATCACCACCTAGTTTTGTTCGTGTGTTTACAAGGTAAAATGGATATGTACATATACATATATACTACACGAACCATATGTATTTTCATAGTAAAATGATGCTAAGAATCCAAAGAAACACTTTTATTAAGTTATGGTTAATTATAAAGAATCATGGATAGTTTAACTTTGTTTGAAAGGTTATACAAAGCGGATATACATATATTCATGAGAATTGGACTTGGGACAAAATATTAGACATCAATTAGAGGAACTCTAGATATGTATAATTAGGATATCAAATGAAATAGGGAAGCTTTTGTTACAAAGAGAATCATGTAACAAGTTCATAAAAGCTCATTTTCCAAATCCTATGAACACTTCAATCTGTTTTGATGATTCTGTTCAAATTCGTGTTTTTATAAAATGTGGCACCTACTATATCTTATATTACTCCTCAAGAGGTTTCTAAATATCTAAGGAACTCGCAAAACCGATTAATAACGAAGAAGTTATGCTAGTTATGAGATTATGATAATTAAATGACAAAAAGTGTTTTTATAAAACTCATTTTGAATTACTGATTTCGATACAGCTATTTATAATAACAATGGATGTTTTATAAACATAGTTCACCTCGTCACGAATCCGTGCATATAAAGAACGCTAAAAACGGAGTTAAAACGAGTAAGATACGACGTTTCAAAGATTCGACATTTTATATACAAAAGCTGTGAAACTGTGTACGCTTCAACAGCTGCTGAAGCTCATTTTCGAGGGCCGTTGGGTACGATTGAGTCGAAGTGTAAAACTATAAAGTTGTTCGAAACGACATTTTACATAAACCTGCCGATTTTCATAATTTTCGGATGTATATTTTGTAAACTAGACACTATTTCCTGACATGAATAGTGTTGGTTCGTTTTTATAAAAAAAATTTGCGAAACATTTTAGAATCATTTATATAATATTTATACAAGATTTAACTTTATAAACATTATTTTACAAGATGACCGAACTACTTATACGACAACATTAAACGAATAATAAAAGCGTTAAATCAAGTGTTTTAACAAATAAATAAATTATTGGACAAGTATATTATTTTTGCGCGTACAAGTAAGTGGACATTAAATTTTCAAGATACAAATTTATATTGTTTAATTTTGTAAATTAAACAAAGAGTTTAGGTGGTGGTGTAACATTATAACTTGTGATGTGGTATTTACATTAAGTACATTACACTCATACGACCTATATTTAATTAGGTTGCATTCCGTCACTATCGTGACGCATTTTCTGCTATACTTTGTTGATTCATTCACTCAAAATTTTGGGGGGGGGGTTGGGGGGAAAGGGTTATTGACCTCACTTTTCTTCTTTTAATTGATTTTTCATAAACGTTTTTGGGGTGGAATTACGTGCTTCGTTTTTATCTACACAAACCTATTGATTTCTATACGTAAGCGTTACATGACTATTTTACTAAAGCTTAATTAGTTTACTACATGATTGGAGATCGTTGAATACCTATATTTAAAACTGTGAATTTTGCACATGATTGTTTTACTATGGACAAAAGTGTTTTCAACTGTATGCTATCCAGATTATTGCTTGAATGCTATTGCCTAAGAGCCACGAACTCGGGTGCAAATCCATTTTAATTCGAATTCTGGTGCAAATCCCTTATATATTTACGAATACTGGTGCAAATCCCTTATAATTACGAATACTGGTGCAAATCCCTTATAATTACGAACTTCGGTGCAATTCCATTTATAATTACGAATACGGCTTCGATGTCATGAGTTTAGTGCAATAATACTTATTTTATATTTAGACTTGGTGAATCTGATTCCATTGTCTATAATACCTACCTTGGACTACAGAATACGTACTTAGTCTGTTGTTACTTAAATCTTGTGGTCCACTAATAAAACTATTTTGAGATTTCATTAACATTTCTTGATTTATTGAATCACTACTTGGATTTCGGAACTGATACTTTTAAATGTTGTAACGCTTCTTTTCTTACGGAAATATTTCTTAAATTATTTCGATACTGCTTTTACCTAAACCTATGAATTCACCAACATTATTGTTGACGTTTTTGCATGTATTTTCTCAGGTTATTATTTTGCTAGTGGAGCATTGGGAGCATTTGAGTCGCGCGGATATATATTTTTGAAGGCTTAATAACTTGAGTACCATCCGACAAACGTTTTAAACAAAATGTTTTCTGTTACATTTAAATGGGACCCTTTGTAAACTCTGATTTTAATATATCGAATGTGAAATTTATTTTAAACGTCTCTTTTGAGGTCGTTTTCTGTGACTTGTGCGTATGGACTATGAAGTAGCACCCCATAGTGTTATTCCGCTGCGTTGTTGAAATTTTGAGGGTGTTACAACCACTAAACTAGAAAAAAGATATCTACAACGTTCATGTTTTGAGTTAAGCGTGAAAACCGATGGCAAAGAGAGAAGTTTGCAGTCAAACCTTGCGATTTATAGGAAATTTTGCAAATCCTCGCAAACCTTGCGAATTTTATGGGTATTTCTGATTTTTTTTGAAAAAGATGGGTATTTGGTGAAGTATTTTTGTAAAAATGAGTATCTTTGTCATTTTCCCATATATTTTCTAGCTAAAAATTAGATGCATTTCATCAATTTTGGCACATTGTATGTATTTTTCGTCGTTTGCCGGTCAAAATTGTTGCTAGTATTACTTTGCGTCGTTTTCACTTCAAAATCACTTTCGAAACTAATTGTGACGCATTTAATCGAATACAATCACTGCAAAAAAATGTCTTTTAGTGACACAAAGGAAAGTGTCATTAAAATTAACAAACAAATGCCGCGAAAAGTACATAAATGTCGATAAAAGTTAGAAAAAGATGTCACTTGATTCTAGGGTGTTTATCCAACACTTAAAAAAGTATAGGTAAAAGTCTAGTTATAATGACAAAAAAAATGTAAGGATAATTTTTTATGACACTTTTTTTAAAGTGTCATTAAATATCAAAACTTTGACATTTTGCCCACTAGAAAGTTAGATGTAATGACACATTTTTTGTATTAATAGAACGACAATGACTAAAAGTCAAATTTCTTGTAGTGAATGTCTTTATCAATTTGAGTTTTTCGAGTCGAGCTCGAGCTTATGTCTGAAAGATTAAAGCTTGTTGAGAATCAAGCCGAGCTCATGCCTACCTTGTAATTTTTTAACCGAGCTCAATCGCTGGCAAGCTTGTACTCGGCTTGACCCGATGATAGCCCTTGGGCTAGCTGGTGCTAGCAAATTTCAAAATTTCATTTTCATAGAAGGAACTCTTTATTCCCAAAGACCCTCCTGATAATCCTTAAGCTCAATAATATGATGGCCCCGCGGACACTTTCTTCGAAAGTTCGTCGACTTGTTCTGGCCCTATATTTACTACCCTCCTTCTTACATTTGTGTGGTGAGTTTAATTTAATTACTAGTACGTAACAAGAAAAAGAAAGAAAAAAAAATGAGAACGCAGCTTCATTTTTATAACTTTGTTGCACATTTTTCTTTCTTATTCTCTTCCATTTAGAATGGATGAAAATGAAATCAACTACTTTTTATCTCTTCTTATCATCATCATCTTTTTGCTCTTCTTCGCTGTGTCGAAATTACTCTCTACTAGTATTATATATAACAGATAGCATGGTTTACTCCGATCCTGAGATGAAACCCTTGAGTGTCGTGTTTTGTACATCATCACGTTGCTCTTCTTTGCTGTGTCGACATCAGTTTCTCTAGTAGTATCTATAGTAGAGATAATGGTTTGTTCAGATCCTGAAACTATTATATATAGATGACATTCTCAACAGCTTTAAGTGGCGTGTTTTGTACATCATCACGTTACTCTTCTTCGTTGTGTCGAAATCACTTCTTCTACTAGTATCTATCGCAGAGATAATGGATGTCGGGTACATCATAATACAACTATAAAAAGCATGCAACACAAAAATATGTGAGTAGTTGCATTTGAGGATAAATTGGTACATTTAACGTAATTTTACACGACGCAAAAAAATCTATATGATGCATAGGTACCCTCGAAAACTACCTTCGATCCGCCCTGTATGTGGTTTTGATGGTCTTTAGCTTTGGATACGTGTTTTCAGTATATCTACATGTTACTAGTAGTACTTTTTTTTTTTTATAAATATGTATATCTGCGTGTTGTTGGATAATTCATATGTCATATGTTACTGCCATTCATTAACGATTATTAGATCAACATTCTTACGTTCCTTATCTTCCTTATCTTGCTGCTTGAAGGCATTAGAAAAGTACAAAGTGAGCACAAAGTCTTCTGGTTGATTACGTGGCTGTTGAGGGAAGAGTTTTTTTGAGTCAGAAAGATTGAGAGAGAATTTGGTGTTTTTGAAAAAAGGAGGCTCTGTGACATTTTGTACGATTGTGATGTTGTTTTAGTATGAGTTTTCTCTCTATAGAGAAAAAGATAGAAAAAGTGGTTTTGGACAAGAAATTTTAATTAATGGTAACTTTTATTCAATTGTTTTTGTTTGAATGCTATAGGAAATGTTGAAGAAGCTTCGTATTTTTGTGCTTAAAGACATGTTTATGATTAAAGTGGTTGTGGTTAAAAAATGGTAACTTTTATTCAGTTATTTTTTACCTTTATTTGCTTTTTAACAGTGGATTGTAAACGATGAATTTTAGACATTTTTTACAAAAAAGAATTGTATAGACTATAGAGATATCTCCGACCTATTTGTCAAAACCCACACCAAATTGTTGTGAAGCCAGTAATTTGATGTATTTTAACAATGAAGCTTAGTAAGAACGAAAAGGAAACTGGCACATTAAAAAAGGATCCACGAACTCATCCATTCACCCGAACAGGGAAAAACTCATCCATTCATCTCATCTACATGAGACCGCGTACATCTGAGACAAGAAAAGGTCCGCCATCTCTGAATAACTTAGAACACCAAAAAACCCGATATTTTATGGACTTGGGCTTCTAACATGAGCCCAGCCTAATGCACGTTTAAAAGGCTCAGGTAGTCAGGTCTGTAAAAGTATGCGATTATAGTCCGAAAATAAGTAGAGTATTTTGAAACCCCAAAAAATTGTAGCTTAACGAGGTTAGCAAATCCTCACTTCGCGGCAGGGTGTTTGAGTACTGTGTCGTTTTACGGTTATTTGATACTTGTTATGACTCATTGAACGACTTGCTATGTATATACGTGAAAAATAGTTAAGACGGGCTTAGTCAATTTTTAACGGACCAAATAAAAAATATGTTAAAGCTTATTATAAAAAAAAATGGCCCAAGCCGGACGCTTAGCCCACTTGCCCGGCAATTGTACTGTTTAGCCCTAACATGTTTGTATCAATTCCTAATGTTTTATTTAGTTATTTAATTATTTGAATACTAGTTATAAGTCCCGTGCACGCACGGAGCTTACACATTAATCAAATTTATTTTAAAATTTTTGTTTAATATACAGGC